>MQRK01220362.1:130079-157872 GCA_001938485.1 Girardia tigrina
GTTTTGATATCTGTACCTGAGCCACCTCTGCTCTCGATTATTGAGCCCAGGTAGCAGAACTCGTCCACCCACTCGATCCCGGCATTCAGTTCATCTCTTGCCGTGATATATCTGGCTCCATTAAGATTGAGTATCTTCGTCTTCCCAATGTTTATAAGGCACCAAATATCAAATTTTACACTTAAGAAATTATTAATTATTTAAATTAAAATTAATTGATCGCAATTCCAAGCAGCGCCTCGCTCGCAATATGTTACTATATGTTTTACACACAAATTGGTATCCTGATTGACTGCCAAACTAAGGACTTAAAAAAACCAAACCATTTTGTCTTCAAAGTTCGATAGAACAATTAACAAAATATCTATTCTGAGAACCACTACAACTCACAAAAACTGAAACAACTAATACGCAAACACGATCACCCACAACCGTAAGGGGATACAGTTTCAGATGAATTTTTTAAACAGTCACTCAAAATGAAATACCAAATCATAACAAAGAACAACAACAGAAAAAATCAACGGAAACGACACTCGATACCAAACCAATCGACTCACACTTCGACTCAACGAAAACCAGCTCACAGAAAACAAACACACAAACCTACCTGAAGACCCTACGATTACATTCACATATATTTCCATTCTACATTAACCAAATATAAGATACCAACCTCCAGCCACAACACTAAACACATCATAAATAACTACCACCCCATAAATCAGAAACTATGCCCATTTTTACTTAATGTCTACACGGCAATTAAAAAAAACGAATTGGTATATTTGGTCCACCTCACATGATGTTGGGAAGAAGAAGGACAACCTTCAAATTCTCTCACACATCATGCAACGAAGGAGTCTTTCACGATTTATCATTGGTTTAATTAACATCAAAAGTGTCGGTTTGTGATTTACATTCTACGTATTCTGGTTTCACAAATATATTTTGGATTGTATTATTTATTTGTGCTATTTTCACAAATATGTTTTGGACCATAGTGGACGAATTTCGCGCCGTTTATATTTATTCGATGTACGGAAAAAGTAACTTGCCAACCCCATGAATTCAAGCATCGAAATATGAACAATAAACCCAGAACAAAATAGATTAATTTTTCTTGAAGCTTTCCAAGCGACTTCACTCACTTAGAAACGAAATTCGTCAACAACACTGAACATATTTTATAATTTAAAAAGAAAAAAAATCAAATTGTGCAATCGATAGAAAAATTATTGATAGAGTAATGTACGAAAGTGTGTAAAAAATCAATAAATCCGAAAATTAATATTCAAGTATTACATTTAACCAGTCTGTTAAATATATTTCAAATAGGTCCGTACTAATATAATTTATGATAACTATCATCATATAAAAGCTTCAAAAACTAATGTTAATTTAGTCTTAATATAGTTGGTAATTCACCAAAATTAATTACTATTATGAGAATAAATAAAGAGCAGAGTAAATCACACCATATATATTTGTCACAATTATTCTATTTTCGAATTTCCGCTAATATACGAGTTGAGTTAAACAACGAACAAATTTCATTACACTTTTCCAGATCATTTTCGTCATCATAATTACCAAAATAAATGTTAAAAATTTTCGTTATATATTTTTAATGATTATAAATTGCAATTGTTTTTTTAAATTTCTTGCTTATGTGTAATTAAACTTTAATTAAATTTTTTCTCTTTATTCATTAAAACATTTTAAAATATGTAATTCAATCATATTAAATCTTTCCAAAAATGATACTTAATTCAACTTTAAACATATTTTTACTTAGATTTAATATTCGATTAACTTATTTAATTTTTAAATTATTTAAATATCGATCGGCGAAATAAAAGTTAACAAAGTTCTCTAATTTTATTTTTAAATAATTAAATGTAAAAGTTTTTATTGAAGATTTTGTTTAAATCGATCAATTTTAATCATATAACTCTTAATTTAAATCAAATGAAATTATAAGAGTTTTATTTTTGGTAATTATAATTCTGTCAGAGTACAGTTTTCGATTGAAATATTTTCACATTCAACTTGCAGTTAATTTATGCTAACCAAAATTGGTTAATTAAAGTTTGATAGAATAAACTTTAATTTGAAAAATTAATCAATTATTCACATTGTTATATATTTTATGTTATTTGTATTATACTTTTTACATTTATTTGAAGTTTCTTGTATCATCTTCTATCAACAATGATACAATTTTGTGACTTTTTTAATGAAAAATAAAGAAAATTAATTTAAATGTGTTAATTAATTAATCCAATTCAAATTTTCAATTTAAAATTATCACAAATTTCTCTTTGTTATTTTCTGTCTTTTGATAGCAATATCAATGTCTGATATTGTTCATCCAAATTGCCAATCGTAAACCCGCTATCCATTACAGTCTGATAAATCGATCAATAAAGATAAATAATACGCAATAAGATAATAATCTTATTCCCAATCAAATGGAGAATATCAACTTTGAAATTATCAATAAAATCGATACTCAACTTTATCATTTACAAAATATCTCCAAATACAATGAAAATATTTTCCAAATCGCTCAATTCTGTCTCAAGTTCCTCTATCGATTGAACCGCGATTAATGTGATATTTATATGAAATTGCAGAATGAATTATCGATGAACTCGCAATTTTCTAATAAACAGTTTGTGGAATCAATATTTATATTTTTACTGCTTGTCTTAAAATTAATATTTTACGAATTCTAATGCGGTATAATAAAAATAAATATAGTATTGATTAGGGATTTCGATCGTAATTACGGAATACGGAGAGGATTTTATACATTTATTTTTTACGGAATTTTTAAAGAAATTATATAATTCTGAAAATATAAATTGTTGGATTCTTGATCAAGATTATAATTCATTAACACCAAATGTTATTTATAACACAAATAAACAGTTATTTAAACAATTTTTCGTCGAGGAACTTTTCTTTTGACCAGATTCCTTATGCATAAAAATATGGGATTATAAATACTGTTAAGCGTTATTTTAAAAATTGAATTTTTATTTTTTTATTCCATTTATTTTATAGATTACTAAAAATCACGAATCAGTTTAAATAACTATCGACAATAGATTCGTGATTTTTACAAAATAAAATTTACAACTGTGTGATAATCAAACTAAGCTGGCTAAAAGAACCTTTTTTCTTTTGATGAACTTAGTTAATAAAAATAAAATAACTCTAACAAGGATAATATAATAGTAAATTGGTAACAGATGATAACAGAACAGATATAACGTTAGTCAAAACTTTTACCAAATGGATTAACTTGCTGAATTGCCGAGAATGTCAGTGGGTATAGTTCATTGTCGAAAATAATTCATCGTCGTTAATGTTTCTGCATTCATTAGATTATTAATTTGTGAATCGATTACAATTTTGTATTCGTATTCAAATTGTAATCATGGTATTACTTATAATCAAATACATTTTTTATATTTGACTAAATTAATTGACTAATTTAATTTTCTTTGATCTGAGACCTTTTACACGGATTTTTTCTTGATATTTAATATAAACTAACAAACAACGATCGAAACCGAACCACCCACACGATAAATGCAATATTTTGCAGAAAAGCGCTTATATTCTCGAAATTCGGCATAAATGTTTGATCATTTTCGTATTAACATAAATAAATCTAGTTTTGACTAGACGTAAAAAAATCGGTTATTTGAATTGAAAACTCTTTGTGACTTCAGTTGATTCTTAGTCCCATTTTATCACAGTATAGCGCTGATAAATTTTAATCTAATCGCAAAAATTCTGATTTACAAATTTACTTCGCTGTTTGATGGAATATTTTCTTACTAATCTATAATTAAGTCCTTTAAGTTTGGTTTGGCCATCATTATAGAGTGGTTCAAAACAAACAGTTTCGACATTAGATTACTACTCTGCGATTAAAACCAAACAAAAAAATACAAGCACACTCGCACAATGAACAGGAACAATCACGTACCAACAAGAACATGGCAACCACAGACCTCGCACAAAGACAAAAGGAAAATAAAACAATTACAGTCTGATCACCAAAAGTGAGGTACCACAATTACCATTCTATTATTTTATAAATTTTAAGTCAAAATAAAATATATTTATCAGCATAATTTATTTTAACTAAATTAACAAAAAGATTTTTTATTACTTTAAAATTAGTTTAATGTTATTTTATTTGTAAAAACGTTTTAATTAATAAAAGATTTTAGCGTTTTATTTATTATCAATATTTCAATTTAAAAAAAACATTTTATTACCTAAAATTATTTTAACGATTTATTCGTTTCATTTTTTACATGTTTTAATTAACTTGACAATTTTAACTTTTTTTAATGTTTTAGTTCAATTTTCTAATTAAAAAATCCTTTAGTATCTATACAATTTAAATACAAAAATAATTTACAATATTTAAATTTATTGTTTTATTATTAGAATTCATTAATTATAAAATTTTTAATGTTTGTTTTTATTTTTTACAAAAAACTGTTTAAAATTAATTATTTATCAAATCTTTATTTGCAGAATTTCAAACTTTAAGATTTAAAATTATCTGTTTTTTTTAATTAAATTTCTGCCAATAAAAATTTCATTAATTTATTTTTCAGAATGAATTTTAAAATTAATCCTAAACATAATTATCCTTGACTCTGCATTTCTTTTAAATTAATTATTTCACAATTAATTTCACTTTACGTTTTTTAACAAATAAGACTCAATTATATTTGAAAATAACTTTTTAAAATTAAATCAAGATATCTTTAATTATAATTGTTTAGAAAAATTTTTGATTTTAGATACTTTCTTATTTTAAAAATTCTCTATAAAAAGTAATTATTTCAAAAATTTTAAGAGTGAACCTACTCTTCACATAAATGTATATGCTATGTACATTTCCGAATTTGATTTACGTAGTAATAAATATGAAAGTTTTAAAAGAATTTTTTTTTTCAAAAAGAATCCTAAAGCGGCAAATCTTTTTTATTTTTCAAATTAAGGAATTTTTACGTAATTCTGTAATTGCAGGCAAAAAATTCCAAAATTACGGAATTTAAAAAATTGATTATGTTTGGAATCCCTAGTATTGATAATTCATTTTATTTTTTTAAATAATTTAAATAAAGATTAATATAAATATATAATTTAAATAAATTTCATTTTCTTTTAATTTCATTTTCTGCGAGAAAAATGTAATTACCGCGCTTTTTAATAATTTCGCTTACGTGCGAGAAAAATGTAATTAATGCGTTAGTATTGCTTTTGCTGTAACTTTTTATACGATCCGGCGTGGTGCGTGGCTCGCGTAAGAAACGAAAATCGCGTGGCCGTACTAGTTTACTGCGCGTAACAAAATAAAATGCGCGTGGCCCGAACGAAAAATTGAATTATGTGTGGCCACGCAAAAGTGAGGACGCACTATGCGTAACGAATATAATAATAACAATAATAATTTTAATAAAATAAATAAATATCATATAAAATTAAAGTTTTATTTTAAATAAAATTATAAATAATATATATAAATAATGAAAACGAAAGGCACATACAAGTCAGAACAAAAATATAATAATACATAAAATCAGAAAATAACAAAATTTTGAAAAATGATCAAAAATAAAATTGATAATATTTTCACAATAAAATGAAAATAACACAAAATATTTCCATAATAAAACGAAATTAAATAATGGGATCACAAAAAAAGATTTATATTAACATGACGCCAACAAACAGTTGTTTATTAAAAAACATTAACTAAAAGTTATCAATTTAGAACGACGTCGAATTACGAAAGTTTTGCTGAGAGTTGTCCAAAAGACAATTCTAATTGTATTGAAAATAAAAGTTCGAAAACCCATGTTGGTGTTATTAATACCCCGCAATAAAGGATAGTCTTAATTATCGAAAATAAATTTCTAACCCTTATACACAAAATACACATGCAATACATATATACACAGACCCAAGCACAGGTCATACATGCTTCATACACGCCTGTTTATCCCGCGTTTAAGAATGAATCCAGACTTTAAGAGTAACAATTTGAAATTTTAAAAAATATGGAAAATTATAATTTATCGCCTATTTGCAATGCCGACTACATTGAAATAAGGCATTTAATTGTTAATTATTATGTTTTATTAAATAGCTATTGTAGGAAGTTTAGAGGAAGCTAAAGAAAACGGAGCTATGTCACATAAAGAAAACTCGAAAATTGTAATTTATATTTTCAATTTAAAATAGAAATATAAATTAATTACTGAATAAGAAAGAAAGACAAAGAAAGGCTCACTAGAGACTACAATAAGACAGACGGCTGTCTGACACTGTCAAGACAGTTCGATATATCAAATCAGGGACGAAGAATATCAATTATAAGTATTGAAAATGCTGTCTCATATTGGTTGAAAAACATGTCTGATACAAAAAATCCATTATTCCCGAAGAAATCGGCAAAAGAATTTACTATATGTGGAGTAAAAACCACAATATACTTTGAGGGAAATGAAACGATATATTGAAGTAACAACCGAAATCAATATATCGTAATCAACAATTTCTCGATTCCTCGCCGGTAAATTAATAAATATTTTGAAAATCGGCCCAAGAACGAGATTTAGATTGAGTTAAGGTTCTTCGATTTCAATATTCCAGTAGATTTATCAAGGAAGGTTGTTAAGGTTGGTGTTTTTACATTGATAAAATATGATTCAATCTGAGAATCAGCTGCCAGTTCGGACGTTCAAAGAAAGGCATTCCGGTAAACATGCAATAAACTCCATGCAATACGAAATTATTTTCCATTTGTAGAAGTTCCATCAGATTTAAATAATAACTTCAACTGATGCAGAATAATAGTCATATTGTTTCTTCTTGGGGAGTCACGATTGATTGCAGATTTATGTGTGAGATGGAGAATGAACGTGTTATTCAATTTTTTCTGAGTATCGGAACATCACTGTTGCAATCATAAACTGAGCGCAGCAGATATGAACTATAAATTAGCTAAAAAAAGATTTAAATGATTAAAGCTTCGTAAATGGAGTCTTGGCTGCACTCCCTTGAACATAAAGTAAAAAATGTTTTATTTGTTTTAGGTATGTGAGAAATATTTTAAATTGTATGAATGTATGAATGTAGTTTGTAGATTTGAGTATCCGGATGGAAATTAATATCTTTTTGTATTTATAGTAATTGACCATTCAAACATAATTAAAATAATAATAACGAAATGATAATAATTTGTTAAGTTTAAGTTTTTGAAATTAGTAATTAAAATCAACTTTAATATTTTGTAAAAAAATAAAGAAAAGTATTTAACTAGATTTAAAATAAACTAATGAAATTTAAATTTATATTCATTTTTTACAATTTGATAAAATATTTGTATCATTTAGAGATCGTATAAAGAAATGATTAATATTATTAATTTTAAAAAATATTTTTGGAAATTAAATATTTTAGAAAGATTTAGAAAAAGGATTCGAATAATCAATATTAAAAATATAGAAATAAAAAAAACCAACAAGAACCATGTCAGGACTGTGAACGATCATCCGAGAGTTGTGAGGACTTCAAATGTGGTAATAAGAAATGTTCAGGCAATTATTGTCTCAATGTTCTTAACAAAGTAATTTTATATTTTTAAGACTTACTTTCGATTGTCCTTACAGATGTTCTCATGCCACTCTTTGGATTAATAAAAACAGCTAAAATTTTACTTTCATCCACTTGAATAACTTCTTTTATTTATTATTTAAAAATGAAATAAAAGTAAATAATGAAATAAATAAATTAAAATCTCTCGACTACTGATCGACTATTAGTAGGCCAAATTCTACAAATAATGTCAAAATTTCCATTTAAGAATATAATTTCCCCATTTTCATGGGGATGTATCCATAGAAAAAGGCCGTATAATCAGCATTTATAAAAATCCAAAAAAAACCGTTAACGTTTATCTTTATTTCTGCATTGTTTTTACAAAGATAATATTTTTTATTATCTTATTATCACGGAACAAGTGTTTTCACCATCAATATTATTGTTTCTCTTTCGGTTTTTTTTCTGTCATTAAAGATCATTTTATTTTATCATTAATCTTTTTTAAGGAATTATTTCAAAAAGAAAAATACTTTAAAATTTTAATTATTATTTTAATTAATTAAGTAATTATTATCGAAAACAATATATTTGAAAACAATCACATTATTTTCATTATAGAAAAAAAATATTAATGACGGTTGAACGTATTAATTAGAAAATAAAATGTATTAGTTATATACGTTATATTTTCAGAGGGTTCATTGCGTTTTTACGTATATTTTGAATATGTGTTCAAAATCTACGTTGCAATATTTATATTAAATTGACGGAATATATCGCTGAAGCACAGAGGAAAATAAAATAAATGGATATAAATAAAAATGATTATTATTGCTTCCTGAAATATTTCTATTTGACCCTTATAAATTTTCATGTCATTCAAATAATTATTTTGTCTCAAAAATGTCTTTGACATCTACTTGCAATGGAAAACAGTCGCTCAATTTCAACTGAAGTTCCAAGGATTGACATCGCATATTCAACAATTTTCTCCATGTTAACAAGCATAGTTGAGCTCTCTCAAAAATGTGAAAATATTTCCTTCTGAATTTCTTGGCCAAGATTTTTTGTTCACTTCAAACATTTTTACAGTTGAGATCTTTTTATTTAATATTCCGTGAATTGGCTTGTAAGTGCAGACAACCATAGGAAGTAGTTTTATATTTCCTCGATTTGATGTATCTGTGACAACGGAAACAAAATTAGCTGCCTTTATAATGTCGATGACTTATTGAATGGATGTGGGGCGCAAGAACATTTTTCTCAACGGCCGCAAATTTAGTCCGGGCTAGAGTGAGTTTTGGTTCAAAAAGTAATCGAATAAGGTTCGATGAGCAATCATTCGATTTAAAGGAGAAGTTATGTTTGGCCGTATGATATGAAAATGCAGCTTCTTCGCTGCCACATCAAACTCGGCGGAACTTCCTTAGATTTTATTGAAGAAATCGGAAAATGTTTTGCTTGCATTTCCAGCATTTACACCCGATTGATGTCGTTTCGATTTCATGTGATCAATAATGTCTGATTTTCCTCCATATGTAATTGAGAAAGCTGAAAAACGAATATTGCAAAACGCTTGTCCTTCATCTCCTTTAACGTTTGTAAAACACCAAATTCATTTGAATATTTATCCCTCCACGATGTTTTTCTCTTTTTTGCAGACATAGTATTTTTAAGACAAAGTTAATTAAATTAATCATTATTTGGTTTTAAATAGTTAAAAGAATATTAAACTTACATAATTATCCCGTGTTTGAGGTAAAAAATAAATCTATGAATTAAGTTTTCCTTGCTTTTTTTGACAGAAATTCTTTTCTTTTAAATTTGAAATAAATATTTTCAATATTAAACATTTTTATTCGTTTAAAAGGCATTTATAAATTCAAAAATGGATTAAAAATTCGAAATACAATGCAAAATGACTATTTTTTTAATTTTATTTGTTAGTTCAAATATTGAAACGAAATTCCGGGACAAATTGATAGCCTAACTGGATCCGGGTGGATTGCGAAAATCGGGGACTATCCAGGCAAATTCTTAGCAAATGGTAGCCCTACATAATAGTCCAAAATGGTTGAGGGCTGCCAATAAGGAATATGAACTAAAATGAGGTTTATTACATGACATGGTTATTCGTACATTGCCTTTCAAGATCAACCTTTTATTATTTAATAATCACTTTAAATGCCACTGTTATGTTCTTCAGTTATTGGGATACCTTTTATTGGCATCACAACTCAAATAGCCTCCAGTAACATTCTCCACAAACCTTTCGTAGCTATACATCATTTTTGATTGATAAATTTAAATTCTATTTCATAACCTATAATTATTCGAACAGGTTTAAATTACAATTCCTTACTAAAATATTTTCGAATTTTTTTTTAAAAATATTTTAGTTCATTTAAAAAATATTATTTATGGTTAAATAAATCATTACGTTACAATCCACTATCAAAATATTTGAAATCACTTTCAAATAGATTTAAACTATTTTGATTGAAATATTATTAAAATATTATATTTATTGACTAAGATATATTAATTTAACTTTAAAGCAATCATTAAAATATCAAAGTTATCCGAATAATCCAAAGATTGAAAACATTCAAAATATCTTCGATCTTGGGGAAGAGACACAATCCTAAAAACAACATACCAAACACAACATTCAGTAAACACCATTCGAAAATATTCTTCACAAATTGGATGCTTTAAACTTGTGTTTATCATAATATACCACTCGTCTAGAATATATGAGTCGAAAATTAAACTCAGGGTACATTAAGAACAAAACAAAAAATGAGATTTTTGTTTGTCATTTAAGTTAAATATAAAGTAAAGTAAACTAAGGTATTATTAAATAAAAAAGTAATACCAAAAAATCATAGTCAAGAGATATAACTGCCGTGAAAACCTCCCTATATTTATTCTTAAATAAATAAAGTTTCTGTAGCAATAAACTAAAAGAATAGAAAACATTGAATGAACATTTTTATTTCATAGAATTTCGTAAAAACATTGAATGCTGTTCAACATTTTATTTTTGAGGAAGTGTCAGTATCCTCAGCATCCTTTTTTCTTGTTTTTTTATCATCTTATGATCTCTTATGATAAGAGATGTTTAAAAGGGTATTAAATTGAATTTATCAGAAAGCTGCCTCTCTATAAAGCATTTAGCTTTGACTGGGTGTCCTGAGAAGAATCGACTTCAATCGTTTGACTAGACAAAATGGTATTACATCATTTGTAATAATACATCATTGATAGTTTTTTTATATGTTATGAAGGGATTCACTTTACTTGACGAAGAACTTAATGACGACACGAATTGCTATTTTCTTCATTGTAAATGTTTTTGTTGATATTTAAAAACAATTATATTTAATAAATAAATACGTATTCTTTCAAAAGCAGTTCATTATATTATTTTTATAATATATTATAGTTCATAGCTGTCTGTCAGAAATTATTATTTCTCTTATACCAAATAAGATTGATCATTTGTTCCATAAAATAAAAGAAACAAGCGTCATCTAATTCGAAACAGAACGTTTTTATATTCTACGACATAAAAAAAACTGAGAAAAAAAAGAAAAATTTTAATAACCGAGGAGAAAATGTCTGTGGTTAAGCCGAAATAGAAATACATTGAAAATGAACGTTAAAATATGAGCAATTTCAATTTTAACACTTGTTTTTCCGATTTAATTACTTCCTCACTCCTCTCAATTTGGTATAATTGGATCACTCATAACACGCTCAGCTTAATAATCATACAGTCAACCACATGTTGAGAAAGTGAGACATAATTACCCAATGAACCATTAACTACTTCCGTACTAGATGAATCCTACGTGATTCTTTTCTTATCACAATACTCCGATTCTTTGGAGTAGATCCATAAAAACGATCTGATATCAAGGTTTGACATGGATAATTATTTGTTTTGATAATAATAATATATTATTATTATGAATAAATTTAAGAAACATTTGAAATTTTGTAATTCGACAAAATTCGATTATTTTATTGATTATCAATCTACTTATGATTATGGAAATGAATGATTATGTAATCTATTGCGTAAAATTAATCGAAAATCTCTCGTCAAAGGGGCTCAGCTCACGAAATCTTTTTTATAATAATTCTAAATTTTCCTAAAATTCTTTACACTGAAATTTATTTTTAAATAATATTAATGATTAAAACTATAATAGTAATACGGTGATCATTATCAAATATAAAGTTGTATAAATTAATGAACCGATGATATAACTCCAAATAAATTCCTCGAATCATTAATTAAATTTAATTAGAAATATTTAAATAAAAAAACTCAATTAATTGTCGGCTATATTTGTCAAATATCGATTTTTTCTCGGTATCAGCTTTCATTGAATTGTTTTATTGTCAATATCCTATTAAAGTGTCGTATAAATTTCATTGCAAATATCATCTTTAAAGAAGGACAAAACGCTCGGGGTATTAACAGTCTCATTACTTGATACCGAATATCAACCCTCTTTATTAATTATTGTACAGGCCACACAACCTTTCTTGTCCACTTCTCCTGAGGATTTCGATGAGGTAGTTGTGAAATGAAATGTTATTGAAGTCGTATTTAAATAAAATAAGCCATTATTTAAATTATTCACGCTTAGAGTGGGGAATTGACAACAGTGGTTTAGTCTCCTCTGGGATCACTTGATACCAAGACAGCTATCATCATATCATTTGCATTTAATACGTTTCTCCGTGCTAATGTGGAGAAAATTTTCATGACTAAAATATGGGTCTTGATGTGGTCTACGTTGTAGAATAATAGCTGAAGATTATATGATTATTTTAGGTTTATAATATTTTCCCCTGGTTTTATCGATATTTCGTTTCAGAATTATTCTGTTAATAAGCTTTACTTTGTTTTATGTATTTAGCTATACTGCCCATCGCTCTATGTTAACAGCCACACTTAATTTTTTATAAATTTATTTATGCATTTTCTAATCGGATTTATATGGTTTATTATTATTTATTTTGCAAAATTATAGTAGTAATTTTTTGATATTAATAGTAATATTATAGCAAATAAAATAGACCAAAATATTATTTATGTTGGTTTTAATTTTTTATATTATAAATAAATGACAGAGGAAATTGAAGAGAATGAATGTTAATCCCATTTGATAAATAAAATAAGTTTATAAAAGAATAAGGGAGACCAGGGATCCGATATTATAAGTTAACCCTCCTAAACCTCTCAAGCGACTATAAAATAATTACATTACTCATTTAAGTAGCAAAAGATTTTTATTTGTGAAAATTTTAAAATTCATATACTAATAAACATATTTATTTATTATAATTTTTTATTCATATTTTCCCATAACATTATCGCCATATTCATGTTTACCACTGTATTCTTCAGTAAAACGTACACTCTTATTATAATCATTGGTGTACATACAGGGTGATGAAAAGTAACCCCCTATTTTAAAATACCTACGATTTAATTCTAATGCCTTAACGTTTCTCAAATTTTGTGTAAATCTTATTTAATGTATGACAATTTAATCTGTTTTCGTTTTCTTTTTAGATCTGTTTTGTGAATGTGCTTTAATTAATTTGTTTAAAATCTCAAAATGCTACAAAAATGGATGGGTGTCTTACCCCACAGAAACGTGTCCAGAGGCTGCACGTTGCGAAACCTGGAAATGCATTGTTCAACTGCAAAAATGATGGAGAATCATTAAGGGGAAAGATTCTAAAAGAAGTCATGACCCCAGGTTCTGTAAAGAAGCGGTCATCGAAGAAGCGGTCACCTCCTCGAATTTAGAGACACAGTGGTAGTGCAAGTTGTTCAAGATGTATTTACCCATAGCCTGTAAAACTTTAATTCGACAAGTAACAAGGGAAAATTGGCTCTCCTTTCACTGGGTACGAGTAGTGTTAAAATAAATTTAAATGATGTACTTGTAAGCCGCACTACTACCAATCCGTTTCTGCAGAATACTTTGACATTTTTAAGCAATTTAGAGAGATAATGTTTACTTGGTTTAGAACAGGGGTGCTCAAACGGTCAATTGCGATCGCCACCAGTTTTTAAGTTGATGGCATACGTATTAATAAAAGGTATTCTGCATATTTTTACTATTATTGTAACTGTTTTCCCTTCTATGCTTATCCTTCCCCATTGTACAGTCATAACCGTTTATTTATATCACACGATGTAAATGACGGAAACAGTGATGAGCGGAAAATTTTGTGGCATAATTAGTACTGCAAATTATGTTGTAAGTGTGGTTTTTTATTTTTATCCAATGACTATAATCTAATGCAGGAGTGTTCAAACATTTGATGATTCAGGGGCGGAACTATACTATCGCTAGTCCCCACAAGGCCAGACGGGTTATCAGCAACTCATTCCAAAGACCAGAAAGTGCTTTTGCACGTAACGGGAACAAAATTTGTATCAGTCGATCACTTGCCGCCTAATATTTTTATAGTCGATCGCCAAAGGTTTAAGTCTGAGCACCCCTGGTTTAGAGATTGACCTGATTTCTTTGAAACTGGAATGATAAAAATATATTTCACATAAGAGAACTTTGGAAGCGTTACCTTTGAAAAATTTTAGAAAATAGCAGTATGGTGTTGAATTACTTCAGATGAAATTATGACTCTCTTTATCCTTCGTGATACTATCTTTTTATGTTGAGAGATGAAATTGGACCAATTATCAGTGCTTGGAACAATATTAAAGATTTAATTTTCATCTAAGATAGAGGTCTCCGCACTTTGCTATCATTGTTCGTGAATGGCTGAAGGATCAATTTCTTAGAAGATTGATTGGTAGTCGTGGTTAGCACACATGTCCAGCCTAAAGTCCTGACTTATCACAATCCAAAATTTTGTCTATAGCTGGTTGAAAGAGCAAGTATACTCATCAAAATCAAGAAATAAGGAAGAACTTGAAGATTGAATACGTGAAATTATGGCTTTCAACCCGCAAGAACTTCTTGAGAAATTAGTTGATGGGATTCCCGGTAGACTTGAGAAAACGGTTGCGAATGATCATCCTATTTATTTGAACGTTTATGAAAAAATAGTGATGTTTGATCAATAACGTCTCTCAAAACTACCTTTCAAAATGCGTATCAAAATTAAAAATCAGAAATTAAAAATCATTCTTTACATCAGCTGATTCTCTATTCTGGCACAATTTCAAATTCGCAGACCTTATTCATCCTACTTTGTTGTGTGTGCTGACTAATACAAATACAGAGATGACGGTGTTTCTCCAATTTACAAATTTCGAAATCCGTGATATCAAAATTTATGTACAATATTAGCTCGCCATGTACATAATACCATGATGGAAACGCCATGAACGAGAATAACGTCATGAATAAAAATTTATTTATTCAAAAATAATTGAACTCGGCATTTTGTAAAATTTATTAAATTAAAACAAATATCATTTTTGCTTTGTTTTTTATACATAAAATAATTTTTAAGTTAATTTTTACCTTGAAAGAAAAAAACTTTTTACAGGATACTATTTGTATTTTTTTACAATAAAATAAGTGTTTTTTAATGTATGTATTAAAATGTTGTGGTACACAACATCGTAAAACAAGTATGGGTACAAAGTAAACCCCAGCCAAACATTAACCCTAATCCCATTACATAAAGTCGTCTGATAATTAATTATTCGACCAACAACGACAACAATTGATAGCAAATAAAAATAACATTTTTATTTGTAAATATAATATTTACTTCCACTTCATCGTCTTTTTACTTAGGAAATTTGTATGAACTATCATCATGACGATTGGAATGATAGTTCAATAGAATATTGCGAAGCGCGTCAACTGACTGTCAAAAATCAGTTTTTGATTTTAATGTGAAAAATCCTTTTACCTTCGAAGTGACAGACCCGAAATGTTATATCGTTGCTAAAGGAATTAAGTTTTTTTCACACTTTTTCTTACATCATACTCTTTATCCAATCTCTGCTTCAACTTTTTATCATTATCAACTACATCCACTACACATCTTTAGTCTTTTTCTGTCAAATAAGCCCTAAATTAATTCAAAATAAAAAAATATAATCGATATAATATTAAATAGTGTTTATATGCGTAAGAACACGGATGTATTGTCATGTATTTGACTGTATGACGTAGACCTTCAATAATGAAACACTTAAATCATGTCTAATTAGTGTTCTAACGATTCGGAATTCTTGAATTTATTGTCATCATAAATAAGATGAAACTTTATAATTGAAACTTCCTTATTGTTTTAAAAATTTGAATAAGCTTGTAGGAAAAGAATTTTAAACTCAAACATATAATACATCAAAATTATCATTCTAAGTATCATACATATAAAAAATAGCAAAAATAAGTAGTAAAATAATTGTTTACCAATAATAAAAAGATAATTTAACTTATATCAAAAATTTTCTCTTGGTAACATTAAAAATTGATAATATGAACGATAAAATTCTTAATTAAAATTTTAATTACTTATGTTCAAATTTTTAATATGATTTTTTTTCTTACAAATTCAGTTGGTTATGAAACTTCAAAGAAAACCAATGACCTCCGCACGTCCTGTCAAACTTAAATGGATCCATTGCAGTTCAGTTACATAAACTGTGTTGCTAAGCAAATAAATCAATTTTCATAGATAAAAATCGATTGATAAAATTATTGTGATAAGTTTACTTAAAACATTAAATTAATTAGGTATAATAATTATTAATTTAAGTATTATAATTATTCGGACAATTATTACTACTGTATTAATAATTGCAATATTATTATTTTATTATCATTATAATATGATTATCAATTGTAAAAAGACATTAAATTAAGATTGATAATCGAGACACCAGCGAGTGTAATCGATAATAGAGGTATTCCGGAGCTCAGACACACGACAAATACAAATTGATAATCCATATAAACACTCTCAAAATCGGCGCCAATATTGACTTAAGATAAGTTTGATTTTAAGCACTCGACTGTGAAGTATAAGAAGTATGCCAATAAAGTAGAGCATCGATCATCATGACGATTGGAATGATAGTTCAATAGAATATTGCGAAGCGCGTCAACTGACTGTGTAATCTAATCTAGATAGCCAGCCAGTCGGGTTTGGTTATGGTGTCAAAACTGGAAATATCCTCGATAATTTACCGTGCACAGCACCTGAAACTTGTTACGATGTGACGAAATTGATGCAAAATTTGCTGGAATAATTGTCTGAGGTGGATCGCTATCATGAATTGTTTATCGATATCGTGCAGATTCTCTGTATCATTCGGACACTATCTTGAGTGGTTGCACTATTTCATCTAATCCAACAACCG
Source organism: Girardia tigrina (assembly GCA_001938485.1). Lineage (NCBI taxonomy): Eukaryota > Metazoa > Platyhelminthes > Tricladida > Dugesiidae > Girardia > Girardia tigrina. The sequence continues at coordinate 147,109 of MQRK01220362.1, forward strand.
CCGGACATGTAACGAAACATTTTGTCTTACTTCTAAATTACTAAATTTTCTATTTACTTTTATCTCAAATTTCCTTATATTAAATGAAAATAAATCTCCTATCGTTTTTTCATGTTTTGTTCTTTACTTTATTTCCATTTATATATACCGAATTTTCGATTAGAAAGTCGTGATTTTATGAAATTTTTATTGATTTATTTTCATTTTATTTAACACAATTTTTTTAGTTACTAAATTTTATTTCTTTTAATTTGAAATAAAAAGTTTCTAATTATTGGGATGATTTTTTTTCAAATAGTTTTTCTTTTTCGTTAATTTAAGGGTCGTTGAGAATTGTGAGGAATATTTTCAAATGTTGTGTTTGTGTTTGTACTTGTAGAATTGTGTCTCTCTCTATTCTGAGGGCAGATTGATTTTTGAGTATTTGAACATTGGAATTATTCTTGTTAAATTTAATTAAGTAATTTAATTTAAAAATCTTAACCATAATCTTAACAGGGGGTTTAATTTCAATAACATAATATTTTCATTAAAATTGTATTTTTAATATTTTGTGCTTTAAGTATCACAACTTCAATATTGATTAAATATTAAAATAATAAAAGAAATAATTAATATTTGCTTAAATAATTCTTATTAATAATAAAGTGATTTAAAGATTGATAAAAAATTTATGTAGAATAGTGAAATAATTAATAAGGATATTTGAGAATTGTTCAAATAATAATTATTATAAATGATTTCGAAACCATGTTAATACTTTAAAATTACGCTGTACTTTTCTTTAACCGGAATCTTTAAAATGTAATTTGAAATTAGTACACATTTCCCCCGATTTGATAGATTTATGTTTGAAACTGTATATATAGAGCTTTATATTCTAAAATAACAAAAAACAGCTGATACTTTGCTTGACACAATTCTTGGGTATAACTTCAAGTTTTTATTTCATGCTTTAACAAGCGCTCAATGTGATCACCACCGGCGGCAAGGATAAAATCAAGTCAATAATAAAATTACTCCTCAACACGCTTTATAATGTCCCGGTCCACTGCGTTGATTGCAGCTGTTATTCGATCTTTCATGTCATTGGTATTTACTGGAAAAGTTGGTATAAAAACTTTATCGCATACAGTGTAGTGGGCGAACATAGCTGGTCAAACCCAGACATAAACATCGTTAGCATCCTAACTTATTCTCCGATAAGGCATGTTTTCATTAAGATAAGTTAGACATTTGAGATGCCAATGTGCGGTGCCCTTTGAATTTGCTAGCAGAATAGTGTACAACCTGTTTTAGAGCATTTTGAGATAGATTTATCCTGTAATGATATTTGTTTTAAAAAAAGAGATTATTGAACTTGTTTTTAAAATCGGCACAGAAGACGTTCATGTTGGTGATATATGTTCACCAAATGCAAACTTTGTGTAGAATGACTGTGTCACATATTTGGAATGTCGCTTTATACCCAAAAGCTAGACATGAAAAGAGGTTTTCTTCATCATCTAACATCTCAAGCATTGATTCACAAAACTCCCTTCGCATGTCCTTGTTGATATTAGTAATTGTTTGTTCAAGACTAATTTGTTCTTTTTCTTTTCAAAGTTTTAACTTTCTTTCTAATATATGCCAGACAATGGTTTGAGGAATCACTGTGACAATGACATTTCTTCACACACTTAAGCTATGAAACACTTCCAGAAGATGAATCGCCATTTTCAGGGTAAATAAACAAGGCAAAATAAAAGTGACAACCTGAAATTGACGTTTTCATAAATTTGTCATAATTTCAATTTACTTGGATCCAGTATACTTTGCCACCGCTTTAGTTCCTTCACTCACAGCGTGTTTCGCTAATTATCCTGTTAAAATCAATCTCACAGATGTTTGAATCTTTCTGCTTGAAATAGTTGATTTCTTGTTATAAGAAGCCAATTTGCTTGCTTCAGTAACAATTCTTTCAAATACATCGTTCACAAAGCTATTCATGATCGACATTGCTTTTCTGGAGATTCCAGTATCAGGATGAACTTGTCTCAACACTTTGCAAATGTAGATACCATAAGTTTCTTTTCTTTTGGCGGATCTCTTCTTTTTGTCACCAGAAGTCTTCTTTACAACTTTCTTAGTTATTTTCTTGACAGATTTTGCAGCGACTTTAGAAGGCATATTAATGTTATACTATACCAGTATCAAATGACTACTAATTTAGTTCAACATAATGGGTGATGATTATGGCGTATTCTTTTTCATTCACTCTGTATTAATAAAGTCTCAACTGTTAGACTTTCTTGTTGACGAATAAAACATTAAAATCATTATATATAAAATCTGTAAATTATACTTTATAATATTTTATTCAAAATAGTATTTTCCACTGTTATTTTCTCACTGTGAGAAGCAGGTGCATTCTTAAAAGTTTTCAAATAATTAATTTTTATAAATAATTTCTAAAATAAGAAAATATCTAAAATTAATAGTTTTTCTAAAGAATTATAATTAAAAATATCTTTAATTAATTTTAAAAAGTTATTTTCGAGGATAAATAATTTTTATTTACTAAAATTTCAGTTGGAGTGAATTGTTAAACAATTGATTTTTAAATTAACTGCTTTAAAAATATATATAAAGCCAAGGAAAATTAAATGTTTTACATTAATTTTAAAAGTTATTCTCAAGCAATAAATTAATGAATTTTTAATTGATAAAAATGTAATTTTTAAAAAGAGATAATTTTGTTGCTGGAAATTCTGTCAGTTAATGATTTGATAAATAATTAAATTTTTAAACAGCTTTTTAAAAATAAAACAACTATTAATAATTTATAATAAATTTTAGAGTATAGCAATAAATTTAAATATTCTAAATTACTTTTTTTGTAAGGAATGTAAAAAATAATGACAATTGATATTCTTTAATAAAAAGTGAACGCCATTTTTCAAAATTTATTTTTGTAATTAATTTCGGCGGATTACCTTCAGACGAAATTAAAACTGGCTTTTTGCAGCTTATATACGAGAAATGTGATTATGTAATCAATAATGTAATAAAGGCTCTATTTGAAAATGTTTAACAGAGAAGTTGAGTGTGAAGCTTGAATATTAATTTTTGGATCCAAAAATTAATTTTTTTAAATTAATTTTTTTTGTATAAATTTAATTAATAAATAAATTTAATTATTTTTTGTTTAAATCGACAGTTCGAGCAAATGCAGAAATATTTGAATAAAGGTTTTCTCACGAGGTGACTTTTTACTTATTTTTTACTTATTTACTTTTGCATAATCTACCTTTCTCATATATAAGCTGCAAAAAGCCAGTGTTAATTTAGTCTGAAGATGGCGGCTAATCCGCCGAAATTAATTACAAAAATATTTTTTTGTATTTAAAGTATATAAATATTAACTGGGTTTTAAATTAAATTTTGAATTAAAAACAAAGAAATTGATAGAAATCGTTGTAAATTAGCTAAAATACGTTTTAAATAGGATGTACAATAAAAAATTAAATTTTGTTTTTATAATGCATTTTACAGAAATTTTATAAAATATTAAAAATTTAATGTAATCCAAAAAAAAAATAAATTCCATTTTTAAATTAACAATTTTAATAACTTATCAGTATTTATAATTCAGTATTTTTATGTATAAGTAAGCTGGTCAAAGGAAAACAAAAGAAAAGTTCCTCACGAAAAATTGTTTAAATAATTGTTATTGTTATAGAAATAAAATTTTGTGTTGATGAATTCTAATCTTGATCAAAAACCCAACATTCACAAATAAAAATTATTTTATTTTATTAATTATTATTATCTAATTTCAAGAATTGAGATTGATTCATTAGATCTAATTTTATCCACAACCCGAAATGATAACCCTTCCAGGTTATTTAAAGAAGGTTTTCGTCACACTGAGTCACGGTCGTGATGCTTGTTATTTTTAAACTTGTTTTAAACAAACGCCGGTCAACCGTGACAAATATAATTTCACCTTTTTGTCAAATCAATTGAGTATTTGTTTTATTTATAATTATAATTATTAATCATTAAAATAAATATTTAGTTTAAAATATTTATAATCGTCTTGAAACACAAACCACATATCAATAATAAAATAAATGGGTTTTGGATTTTTATTATTTGTATTTTTATTAATTAAACAGTGATTTCTTGAATAAAAATCGGTGGATAAATGACAGTATTATTTGTTTTAATTGGCACCAGTTAATTATTTGATTATATTAAATGGATTACGATTCTCATAAACATCAAGAATGACGAAATTTATTTTTTTTGTAATTATAAGTTTGAAAGTGTTTAATTTGTGATTGAAATGTTTTTAATTTTAACTATTAAATTAATAATAATAGTAATAATAATAATAATTCGTTAATTATTTGACAGATTTATCCTTTAATTATTGAATATTATGCAAATAAAATCTATAAATCAGAAATAAATAATAAAACAAAATTCATAAAATAAATAATATAATTTTGGGATGTTAAAAATAAAAATAATTTTCAACATTAATAAAAGTGCATTTATCCAGGGATGTATTGCCTGTATACCCCCATATTTGATGTTTGTGGACAGGTCAGTCTTGTGAAAGGGTATTCAAGTTGTTGAGATCAAGTTTTGAATACTAAAATTTATTATATTATTAAATTATAAAGAATGAGTTTATTTGTAAAAGTTGTTAAATTAAGTGGTACAATTCAGAAACTGTAACAAATGTAAATCATGGAAATATATAAAATATGTAAAATGATAATAAAAAATTATAAATAGTAAAAATTGTTGAATTGCAAAAAATCGAATCCTTAGGTAAATTTGTAAAATGTTAGTTTGAGAAATTTTTAAATTTATAACAGTATATTAATATTTATAAAATATTCATATTTATAATATTTTTATTTATAATGGTTTGAGATTAAAAAAATCAAAAAATTTGTTTACAAAAACAATAAAGATATTTTTGGTTTTATAATTTCATCTCTTGTTATCGAACTTAACATAAATCATAAAAATAATATGTATTGAACCGATATTTTAAAATTACAAAATATAAATATAAACTGATGAAATGACTCTACCTTTACGTCTTGAATTTTAGGTTAGAGGTATTTGTGTTTATTTTGCTAAATAATGGTTTCTGAACTCTTTTTGTAATCAAGTATAAGTTTCCAAACTTTTGTTAAAAGGTTAACAAACGTTAAATGTAATGCATTTCAAATTAAATTTTGATTAGTTTTTTTAGGTTTAAGAGAACTCAGGTTGAGCAAAACCGCTTAAATATTGTTTTTGGCTGAGCCCCTGGATCTAAATTTAATTGAAAAATGCACAGGGTACAAATTTATATTGAGAACACCGTACATGTATAATAAATGTAGCAATAAATATTTTCTTACACTACCGATTGAGTTTCTTATAGTGAGATTTGCATTCAGTTCTTTTATTACAGTATGGATCATTCTCTGAACAATCTTTTCTAAGGTTGTTATACTTTGACATCTTTCTCTATTGGAAAATAAACAAGAATTTTAAAATCCTTTTCATTTGAATTAATATTAACGATGACGTATTTTAATTTTAAAAATAATAATAAATCAAGGCTTGAAATTCTAAATTCTGTTCGAATAATGGGGATCGTAAAACACTCAATAAATATTCTGGATAGAAGAGATACAAACCATAAACAACAGAAAATAATATACAAAATACAAAACACACTGCATCATAAAAAATATTTTTTAACATATTGTTAATATTATTTTTTTGAATAATTTAGAAGTTCTTTAAATAGTTCGTCACCCAGAAAAGTATATATTCTTTTTCTTTCATACCCACTTGATAATTTTGAAATCTTAGTTAGATCTAAGCCCTCCATCTCCCGGTATGATTATTCATTTACTTCAACTTTGAGATTTTGAAATTTCAAAACGTTTTCTTGATTGCCTTATGTTTGCAGTCTCTTCAAATTTCTTACTTCTATTTCACGTTCCATCCTTGTTTTTCACACTTTTGCAACATTTTTCAAGGAAACGTTTATATTTCCTCCAGTTGGTAATATTATTTCGGTTTATGTTAATGTTTATGCTTTTTTCTCTTTGGTTACGTCTCTGACTTTTCTTTTCTTCCAATATTTTATGAATTCTACAGACTTTAAATTCTATTTAAATAATTATTATGGTTTCAAGATCTTTAATCATTTACTTTTTATTTATATTCATTCGAATATTTTAAACTTTTGTCATTCTGATGGAATCTTTCTAATTTTCACATTGATTACCAATTTTATGTTCAATTCGATTTTAGATTTATTTCTTTATTTCACATTATTGTATATATTGGGTTGTTGCATAAGTTCCCGCCGTTTTTTAAAAAAATTATTTTCGAGGAAATCAAAGAATTTTAACAACAAAAATAATGACTCAGTTAATTATATATTTAATGAAATCATAAAATCTTAACAGCAAAAATAATAACACTTCAATCAATTATGTACTCTCCTTCATTGTTCACTACTTCTTCCAATCTTTCCATCAGTTTGTTGATTCCATTTCGCCAGAAATCCTTAGGTCGAGTCTTAAAGAAGTTTTTGAGGCAATTCTCAAGATGATCCTGATTTTCGAAGCTAAGACCCCTCATTTCATTTGAAAGGCAGCGGAAGAGATGGTAATCCGTCGGGACGAGGTCTGGGGAATAGAGAGGATGTTGAAAGACCTCCCAACCGAGCTCTTGGAATGATATATTGACAGTTTTTATAGTGTGTAGTCGAGCATTTTCATGAAGGAGGATCACCCGACCTTGTCGAGCCGGTCTTTTTTGTTGAATTGCCTCATTGACTCGATGCAATTGGGCTTTATAGAGATTCTTTTCTACTGTCATGTTCTTTCCACGCATTTCCCATTGGATTAGACCTTCCCAATCCCACCCTACGCAAATCATTGTCTTCATCGGGTGCAGGTCTTTCTTGATCCTGGGCTTAGGCATCTCTCCAGGACTCTCCCACTCTTTCCTTTGCTTCATATTCACATAGAGACACCATTTTTCATCTCCAGTGACGATTCTGTATAAGAAACGTTGCCTGTGCCCATGGGTTCCTTGGTGTCGAGCGAGATTTTGAGCAGCAATGGAAAGCCGCTTATCCTTCTGTTTTTGGGTGAGTTCGTGCGGGACCCAAGCTCCAAGCTTTTGAGTGAAATTGTCGCAAATCACAATTCATCTTTTCGGCCAATTCTCTTCATGTCTGGGGGCCATCTTCCTTCAAAAGATCCCCGAGTTGGTCCTCGTCCATCTCGATTGGTCTTCCGGAACGAGGAGCGTCATTAAGGTCGAAAGTATCGTGTTTGAACCTGGCAAACCAATCCCGAGTAGTTCTCTCAGCTATAGTGTCCTCTCCATACACGACAAAAATATCTCTGATTTTTTGTCGACTTGACAATCCATTTGACGGTTCTAAAAAAGAACAAAAAATAATATATGCAAAAACGATTACTTTAATCTTGTAGAGCATAGCACGGGCTTTCTAATGGTATATAACACTTTGTCAAACATCAAAAAGTATTTGTAGAACAAATAGTTTCATGTAACGGATGGAACTAATGCAACAACCCAATATTATCAGTGTTGTTATGGTTGATTTTTGGATTATTAAAATTTTTAGTTTTAAAAATATTTTTGTATATTCAATTGCAGTCTGTTGTTATTTTTGTTTTTGGTATGTATTCAGAGATATGTATATTTAAATGTTTTTTATATTATGTTTATGCTGTTTTGTGTAAGTTGTTTGTCTGATATATTAGATTTTGATATTTATAACCAAGCAGTAAGTCGGAATGGAAATCTGCTTTGATATTTATCTGGGGACATAAAAAAATTAGAATTCTACGAATATGTTTTGTTTGCAAAGATTAGGTAAACGAGTTTTTGAACCAAAAGTTCTATTTCTGTTCCATTTGCAGCATAGAGTTTTGTGTTTGTGTGGTGTCTGGGTAAAGATTGAAATGGTTTGTAGAACGTAAACAACAAAACCTGCGTCAACGAGAAAACAGTGAAGTAAATTTAGTAGTTGTACCGTAAATATGTTACAGATTTCACCTAGAGTTAGTGCGACTGTTTAGTTTTGCTTATTTTGTGTGTAGCTACATGAAAAATGGCAGTGAAGTGTTATCACTGAATTTTATGTGCATGAGGAGTTATTTAATCTTCAATTCACTAATCGAAATTTAAATAATAAAAATATTATAAAATGTTATTTAAAACACAAAAATAAAAAAATATTTTAATATTTCATTTGAAAAACAAAATTATAAAAACCAGTATGAAAGGATTAAAATAAACAACAAATTTAAAAAAATAAGATACATAATGTTCTCAAAATTTCTATAGAAATAGTGAAAATGGGCAAAATCGATGAATTTTCAATGATTTTCGAGCAAAAGTTAGGTACAATTGTATAAATTTCGATAATGGTTTTATATAAATTCGTCAAAATCGATGAAAAAATGGCTAAAATCGAAAGATAGAAAAAGAATTTTAATCATTGTTTTTAATATTTTAAAAATATATTAAAATTTAATTTCAATAATTTTAATATCTTTATTTCAAATTAATTACGAACATCAACAAGTTTTATTACACCTGTCAAGTTGACAAGTTGTCCACAATCCTTAGATGCTGGCAACATATTTGTTACAAACATTTGAAGAGAGGTCAGTAAGTTAATTTCGTACAATGTTTTCCACTTTTCATCTTTCAGAAAATTAAGAAGAATTGCCAACTGTTGTTTTACGTATGCTTTTAAAACTTGACCAAACTGACACAATTTGGTTAAACATTGGACTGTATGAAACTAATTATTGAGCTTCATGACTGAAAGATGGGGCCAATCAAGTCTCGCGAACATTATTTTAACCTGGGTAGTCCCGGGTTCGATGGTGGCCTGTATTATGATCGCCGGGTCGATCGCTCCCTCGGTACTAGACAACCCGTAGTGATGGAGTTGTAGGACATGTTAGTAAAAAATTTTAAAAAGTTTCCGACGAAAAAAAATTATTAAAACAAAGACATTGTGGTTTCAAATTGATTTACTTGAAATAAAACTTTCATTAAAAAAAGGAATTTTTACACAGATCAGAAATTCTTACAGAGAAAAGAAAATATAAACAATACCAAGTTTTTTAATTTAAATAATGTGTTATTTTCGTTGCTGATAAGTTAAATTTTTAGTTTGTAAAATTTATTTTGTGGAGTAATTTGGAACTTTTTTCTTGTTTATGTGAATGAAAATGAGTTGGTACACGACACTAATCTGTGGATTGTTTAAACTTGAAATTCTTATTCTTCTCAAATACACTTAACTGAACTATGACAAGATACATTGTCAATTAAAAGAACGTTAGGTTCTTGTACACTCAATATCGTCTTCTTTTTAAACGAACCTCTCTTAAATTGATGATAAATAAGTTCATTTTGCATCAAGTCACCTGAATATTTGCACCTTTCTATGAAGCAACAACACTGAATCTCTTCTATTATTTAAATCTTCCTTCTTTTCTGATAATTCGGATATCGAAATTGGTTTCATCCATATACAGAATTGGAAGATTATTTACTTGGAACTCAGGCAATGTTTTAGCAAATAACTTTTATTTTGCTTTCATGTTACTTCTTTCAGTGTGTAGATTTGAGTGCATAGATTATGACAGATTATTTCTTCAGCGACATGAAAATTAAAGTTATTTAGAAGTTCCTCGTAAATTTAACGTAGAGTTATATTCCAATTTGAATCCATCATTTCTACGTCATAATTTTGATGTTCATCTTTAACCATTGAATATCTAAATCAGACTCTTGTATCGTCTTTAAATCCCTCTTTAATCCAACGATAACTTGCAGTCTTAGATATTCCCAAGATGTTGGCCAATGCTATCTAATCTCTACCTGATTCAGAAACGGTCAAAACTTGTAATCTCTTTTTTGTAGATTAAATTTTTGTTAAATAAATTATTTTACCATAATTCCTTGAACAATTATGATATAAAAATTATAAATAATTAAAATAAATACTTAATGCAAAGAAATTTTTTTCATAAAAACTTTTAATCATCAAATGTTAAAATTTTTCTTCTATAATTATAACCCTAGGTAGGTCATGGTCGAATTACACAGGATGTCGAGTGTATCTCATGGATACAATCATTATTAAAATATACTGGCATACGATAAAAATTAAAAATAAAAACTACAAGTATTGTAAATCACAATATATAAAGTTTAGAAGGTTATTAAATGTAAAAATTTACTTGGAAAAAATATAAATTTTGTTATAAGAAACACAAATATTTTTGGTAAAGAAAACAAAAACAAAGTTTTCAGCGTCGATGTTCAAAACAATAATTAGTTAGAATCTTCATTGTTATTGCTTACTGGATTAGCGAAACAGTTAAACCATTCAAGGCAAACAATAGTGCTATGCTAAAGGCAATTTATCCCAATTTTTACAAAAATATTTAGATAAACGGCTTGTCTTGGAAGATTAGCATGTAAAACATCTTTTTCTTGTTCTGCTTGTCAAAGGAACTGTATCTTAGACTTCATTCTCACTATCTTCATCAGAAATGTCTCATTCGGTATCTGAATCAAGTGAACAAACTTCCACATTATCGTCAATTTCTAAATCACTTTTATTCACAAATTCATCTTTATCAACTTCATCATCGAATTCAAGTAAAGTAGGGGAAAAATGGGCATTCGACACAC
>MQRK01220369.1:14228-28495 GCA_001938485.1 Girardia tigrina
AAGAAAACAAAAATATTAAATATTTATTTATAAATAAAAATATTTTAATAAGCAATTTTAAATAAACTTTGAAATAAATTTTGAAAATAAAGTTTAAATAATTTTTGAAATAAATTTTCGAAATAAATTTTCAGGATTTTAAAAATTAAATCGAAAAGAATTTAATAGATTAATTTGAGTTGAGATAATTAAATTAACAGGAAATTTTGTTTTAAATATGTGAATTGTTATTTAAATAAATTTCGGTGTTAAAAAAATGAATCCTGATATTCAGGTTGCAACTACTTCTCACAATTCCAAAGTCTGATAGATATATTATTATTCATAAAATGCACGAAGGTCTGGGGCATATAGGTATCGAGAGAAGCACAGTTTCACTAAAAAATGAATTCTACTGGTCAAGTATGGATCACGATATAAAAGATTTTGTTACTAAGTGTGAAGCGTCTGTTAGATTAAAATGTAAAAACGGTCGTGATAGAACACGAATTACCCATATTGAAGCAAACAGACCATTTGAAGTGATTGGAATGGATATCTGCGAACCGATCAAAACTACTAAAGAAGGATCTCACTATATTTTAGGAATAATCGACTACCTCTCCAAATATGTAGCTTTAATCCCTCTTAGAACAATAAATTAAAAATCTATAATAAAATTATTATGAGATCAATGGATATCAAAGTACGGGAAACCAGATCGTATACATTCAGATAACGGTTCTTATTTTGTTTCTGTTGAATTTAAAACCTTTTGTTTTTCGATGAATATTAATCAAACTCAAAGCTCACCGTATTATCCGCGATCAAATGGATTAATTGAAAAAATTTTTCGCACAGCTAAAGAAATGATAAATGCGTCTATGTATTCTCGTAACATACGAGATTGGACAGAAGTTCTTACGATTGTAGAATACGGTTTGCGATGTGCAACACAGAAATCCACGGGGTATAGCCCCTTAGAAATAGTATATGGAAGAAAGCCGTCATTACTAAATTTTAATAGAAAAAAACGAGGGCAGAAGAACAGAAAGTGAATATGTATTGTGGTTAAAGAACACGCAACAAAAACTGAATAAATTAGTCTCAGATAATATATAAAAATAATTTGAAGAATTCAGATAATCTTTATAACAAAAACAGGTGGTATACCAAGCTCAGAGTTGGAGACAAAGTGTTAATAAAAGAAACGGAAGAGAAAAGATTAGGGAAAACAAAAACGTTGGACCGTTTAATATAAAGAAGATAAATAATGATTGGACTTATGAATTATTGGACAAAGTATCTCATAAGCTCCTGAAAAGAAACTACAATCAAGTTAAAAGAATAAAGGAAGATTAAGTATTCCTTGTGATCGGACATCAAGTGTTTCATCCAGCTCCATCACAAAAACGATAGTGAAGGAAAACAGATATCCAGTAAGAAGCACAAGAAATCCAATTCCAAAATATCGATGATCCCAGAGGGGGATGTTATATTATCATTTATGATAACATATTTTAAAAAATTAAAAAAGTGAAATTATGTAAAAACAATTTAAATTTGTTTAAATAATGTTATATAATAAATATTAATCTTGTTCAGCTTTTATTGATTTTATCATTATTAGATATATATAACACTCGATTGAAACAAATTGATCTAAAAACAAATTGGTCTAAACAAATAAATTAACCTAACAAGAAAGTTGTTTAAAATTAAACTCTATTAAAATAAATTCGTTTAAAATAAAGGTGTTTAAAATATTTTGTTTAAAAAATAATTTAACAAGCAAAACACTCAAAAAAATACATAATAACAAGGGAAAAATACAAATTTTTGAGCTAATTTTACAATCTTTACGATAATTTTACAAAATTTACGCTAATTTTACAATTTTTACGCTAAATGGAAAATACAATAAAGAACTATAAAAAACATTTATTGATAAAAAATTATAATACGAGTGTCCCAAAATTTCGCGGACTGATAAGTAACATCAAATTCAAAAAGTTTATTCCAGTTAACAAAATTGATTAATCCTCATCAGAATCGCTATCAAGCTTTTCAATATAATAACCATTTAGTTTCACACACTTTTCTCATCTCTGTGTTAACTTCATAATACCATTATCGAAGAAAATACGCGGTGTCTCCGCAATCCACGCACTGATTGCTGTTTTCATTTCATCCAAATTCGCGAAATGATGTCCTCAAAGGAGTTTCTTCAATGCCGAGAAAAGGTGATAATCACTCGGTGCGAGGTCCGGTGAATATGGGGGTGAGGCAAAAGTGTCCAGTCCAATCATTGCACGGTACTGACAGTCAACTTCGCTGTATGGGGACGTGCTTTGTCCTGTTACAATAATGGGATGGATGACAACTTTCCCCACTGTTTGTTCTTCAGAGCTTTGCGCAGATCTTTGTTGAGCAGGTTCGTATAGTATGCGCTGTTGATGGTGACCCCCTTTGGTAGGTAATCAATGTAAATTATCCCGTCACAGTCCCAAAAGACTGTAACCATTACCTTCCCGGCTGAAGAGATGGTCTTCGCCTTAAAAGGGGGTCTGACACCTGGGTGGCACCATGGACGGGACTGCTCCTTGGTTTCAAGAAGATAAAACGTGAGCCACGTTTCGTCCACTGTCACAATCCGTGACCAGAACGCCTTACCGAGATCATGAACCAGTGGCACCAGTTCTTGACAAGCAGACTTTTGATTAACCTTCTGGTCGTTGTTGAGGAAGCGCGGTACCCACCTGGTAGCCTGTTTCTTCATATGCAGCTCTCTGACATGATGCGGTGCACCTGACTTTTAGAAACGCCTGTAATAGCTGCTATCTCACAGATAGTGAGACATCTGTCACCAAGAATGACTTCCTCGATAACTTTTACATTTTCTTAACATCCGGACGTTGTTGGTTTCCACTGCGTTCATCATCCTCCAATGATTGACGCCCTGCCTGGAATCGTTACACTCACTTAAAGATAGCCGTTCTTCCAATAGCGGCATCACCAAAGACGTGGTGTAAACGGTGCACAATATCTGCAGTCGTGGTGTCTTCTTTCCAGAAGAAATAGTTGATTGCTCGTTGAGATTTCACTACCTCTTACATACTAACTACAAGAGAGAAAAATGACAAATTAATACATTCGTATGTCACATACATGCCGACGGGCAGCCAATGAGAGTTTACCTCAATTACAATTGGCTGGTTCCCCCTCATGTCATCGTACATGTGAGGGATAATTGTAAATGTTGTAAGTTTGTTGTTTGTATACTGTTTAGATTTGTGACTCTCCTACTCAGATGGGATTGATATGTTATTTGATTAATTATTTGAATCTAATAAAATTAATTTAATGATATTAAATTAAAGTACTAATTAATTAAAGTTTGATAATTATGAATTTTAATAATATTTTCAGTAAACGATTTTAACTTATTAAATTTAATATATTTTAAAAATGAATGTTTATTTTAAAAATTACATAATGTCTTTTTATCCAATAAAAATTATGAGAAATTAAAATTTCCCCATTCATTATTTTTTTCATATTTAAATATTTGATCAAAAACTATATTAATCAAAGAAAGATGACCACTGAAAATTGTTGTGAAGAATCTGTTTGTGTTGTAAATAAATGTTTGCATTCAAATTGTGATGTTGTTAATAGTACACACACCGCGCGTTACAGTCACGCACACACGTGACCACGCCATATTCTCTCAGTCCGTGAACTTTTGGGACACCCCTTATATTTTTTATTCATTTTTCATTTCTTGTCTTCTTTTTGTATCAAAAGATTTCCAATTCGTCTTATTACGAATGATTTGAGGTCTTCCTTTTTTTGCCTTTTTGGTTATCGATTCAATAACAAGATTCAATTTCTTTTTCAAATACAATACGTACCAGATATGCTGACAATGTTTAAGCTTCGCAAAAGTACAACAAGTGCACCATACATCGTATACGGACGCTAATTCCGAGCGAGTACACACAAAAAATACCTGAAATACAGATTTTTAAGTTCATTTATGTTTTTAGCATCAAAAAAAGTCGAATAGTTTATTTTTCTATAAACAAATTTATTTTCACAAGCCGAAAAACTATAGATTTGATATTGACGGGCTGAGTTGGTGTTTTGATAATAATCAAGATTGATAATAATCAAAAATCCCCGATTTAAAATAAATTTTTATAAAAAATAAATAAATTTTTATTATTTTAAAAAATTGGAAAGAAAGTTGAATTATATTTAGCGTAAGAAATTGTAAAATAATAGCGTAAAAGGGACAAAAGTTAACTTAAAAAATTAGCGTTCAAATTGTTAAATTAGAGTAAAAATTATAAAATTAGAGTACAAATTTGCATTTTTTTTATTGTATTTTTCATTTAGCGTAAAAATTGTAAAATTAGAGTAAACTTTGTAAAATTAGCGTAAATTTTGTAAAATTAGCGTATGAATTATAGTACGCCCTAATAACAAGTAAAAAGGAACTGCTGCTTGTATTTTTACTGGAAGAAAAATGAAGCTAAAGATCGAACAGACTGGAAGTGTGAAAAATATCATTTGAAGTGCTGTGCTCATGCAATAATGAAATGTGATAGGTTAATCAGAGTTTCTGAAGAGGGAGTAACCCTTTTGGCCTCTGTCTGTTTGGCCTCCAATAAAAATTAAATCCTTTTGTATAATTATGTTTGTATATTATTTATACAAATTCTAATCTATAACATACAAAAACGATTCTGACACTAATATATATATCTAATATTTAAAAATTCAAAATAATTTGCTAGAATTAAATTAAAATAATTTGTTAAAAATTTATTAAATATAACAAAAAAATCTGAATAAAGGATTTTTTCGAAACAAAATTTAAGAATTATTTATTTTGTTTAAAAGACTTAAAATATTTTTCAAATGTAATATTTAATTTTTAATGTAATTAATAATTTTAACATATTAATTTTATTGATACTTTTTTTAAATGTTTAGATTTAATGTTAACCAATTAGAATTTTCATAATTAATTAATAATAATAAATATTTTTTATTTATTTTAAAAAATTAGGAAAAAACTTAAAAATATATTAATCAAGAAAAATATCGAATGTGAAAGTGGTTTGAATAATTGTTGTAATAACAAATCTTTTTGTGATAATAATAAATGTTCGAAAAATCAAATTGATGTTGTTAATACAAGGCTTGCAATATTATTATAGATTACTGTTAAGGAGATCGATAGTCTGTTGATATTAAATATACTGTATTCTAAATATACAAGATCAATCAATGTTAACCTCCTAAAGATTTCAATGCCTGGTCTTCTGGCGATCCCATTTAAACGTTTTACAACCCAATTTTGGGTCGTAACCCCAACTTTGTTAACCGCTGCTCTAGGTGATACGATTTTCAAAGTATTAACACATTGAATGCTGAGTACGAGATATCTCGTACTTCAATATTCATTAGTTAGACGCTAAGTACGAGATATCTCGTACTTTGGCTTACATTACTAAGACGCTAAGTACGAGATATCTCGTACTCAGCATTCAATGTGTTAAATGCTAAAAAGGCAACAATGTTCGATCATATTTTTCAAAAGAGTCTCTATGATAATAAAAGAAAAACCCATTAGTTCCAGCAGTCAATGTGTTAATTAACCGATACATTTCTCTTTTTCTTTTTAAATTTAGAACTTTAAATTATTTTGTGGTAGAAATACTATTTCAATTAGAAATACAATTACAATTTTTACACAGCTTTATTAACAATCAAAGTGATTGTCTCGTTCTTGAAAGTGTCACATTAATACTCATTAAATTCTGTGGGCTTTGTAAAATTTAGACTTTGTAACGCAGATAACCTGACTTTCATCTTATCACTGGATGAGCATATAGCAAAATGTTATGCTCCGCACTCACGTACAACCGTACTACATTAAGTAAAAAATTAAAATCAAAAAACGATTTTTGACATTTTTTGCACTTTATATCATATTCCCTCTCAAATGTGCAATTATTTATTATCAATTACAGAAATTAAAACCAAATCGAATATTTTTTTCAAAACAATAAATATTCCAGATGTACAACTTTTAAAAATTCAGAAGTCAAATTAGTTCTTTTTTGTAACTTTAGACAGTGACATCTGTCTGATTTTCGAAGTGGCTTGGAATATAAATTTGCCGATCATGGACCTCGGCAGACATAAAAAAATCCATCCTTGAATCTCATGCACCAAACAACCGTGAGTGAACGAACATGTTCCTAACCGATTCAAAACACTATTTGCGTATGACTTCGCAGTTGGAGCAGTGAAACTCGGTTTTACTTTACTCATATTAGTCGAAACATAAAATGGTGTGATATTTTGTACATAAACATTTCGATTACCCAATTCTGCTCGCATACTCACTGTGAACCAATTCATAAACGCTTTAGTGGCACTATAAACCGAATATAACGGAACCGGAATAACACCTGCTGAGGAAGAAATGTTGAGAATGAATCCCCCACGAGTCATCATTCCAGTTTTCAACAACATTCTTGTCATGAGAACTACTGATAAACAGTTACAATTGATGATGTTAACGAGTTTCTCATTCGCCATTGTTTCAGAAGTAAGAAAATCGGGATAATCAGTCAACATTCCGACATTGTTTATCAATAAACTCACATCGAGATATTTTATTTCTTTCTCAATTTTCTCATATATATCCACCTTTATAAAATTCAATTAATTTTATTTTAAATCATTTTTCAAAACGTTTTTCCGTGTTTCAAAGTTAATTTTACTTGAAAACACCTATTAACGATTATTGTTGGGATCGTGATCAACGATAAAATTCATAACACTAAAATTTATTAACCACCCTACCTTTGGGTTTTTTTCCACTAGGTAGGTAAAAAAATCACCAGGTTTTTTTATTATTGTAACCAAGATAATAATGTTTGTTATGGTCCTTTTTGACAATAATAGGTCGTAAAACCCTTAAATATAATATAAAACCATTTTTTTGTATGAACGAGCGTCACTCGGGTTGTTGCGATAGGTAAAGTTTTTTGACGACGAGTCACGCTCATTCAAAGAGATAGAGTAGTTAATCTAACAATTAACTATTTTTTTCAAAAAAATTATCAGGAACGATGTTTTCTTAATTTACACATACTATATATCTAAATTGCTAAATATAAATATCACTACATAAATTTTAATTAAATTATAAATAACAAAAACGCCATTTATCGATATAAGATTTATTTTTGACTACATGTTCACCTTCACAGGAATCTTCAGGTTTTCTGTTTGAGGTTTGAAAAATATCTTCTTTAATACTTGATTGGTTGTTATGCAAGTAGTAATTCGTAACTCAGGGATTAATTCCTGATGTCAATTAAAATATATTGATGTGATTAGATGTTTTAAGGGACGTAGCCAGGATTTCATTTCGGGTGGCGATATTGATAAACATGACACACTTTCACCCACAATCACACGCCTTAACACACACAGAATAACTCTGACATACACATTGACTCCGTTTTGGATATTTTGGTTCTGTAAAATAGCCTTTCCTTATTGTTTATTGTTTAGCAAGAATGAAGAGAGGTTGGACATAAAAATTAAAGCGTATTCTACAGAAATTACAAGGAATAAAAAATTTAATATAGATATGAAGAGCTAATTTTATATTTAAAAATCAAGTCGTCGTTGGTATCAGCCAAATCCTTCCAGTACTTCATCAACACTAACTGAAACGTCCCAGTTTATTGATAACAATCATATGACCACTTAATTGGTTATTATTAATGGTACTTTTCGTATTTGTTTTTGTAATAACTAATCTGAACACCAATTCATTTATATTTTTATTTATATTCGTAAAAGCCGAAATTTTTATATTAAATTAAATTATTATTATATTGTATTTTGTATTATCTTGTTATTTAATATTTAAAAAATCAATATTAATATTAATTAAAAATCAACTTACTGGATGATTAATAACCGATATCATATAACTCTCTCTTATCCAAACCTGATTAAAGTCAAACCTACTCAGTTTCGAAAGGGATAATTCTGTCCGAATGAACAAAAAACAACCACAAATACAATTTTCAAAATGAATCAAAAGTTTATAAAAACAAACTTGTAGAAGCACAAACAAAAAGTCCAGAACATCTCTGTGCTATCTAAGGAGAATAATATTCTCATATTGATAAATACTTTATTCAAATATCCGTAAATATCAAAGTAATTGTGTCCGTTCAAGTCAACCAATATATTAGTTTTAATTACATATCGTTTATTTATTTATTTTTATATTGCAAAAGGAAAAATTATATTAGGCGAAATATCAATCATACCAGTTAACATTTTTACAGTTTTAATTCGGGTCCAAGTGAAAAATGTTCTTTCTGCGGTAACAGTTATCAGTGAAAGAGTGAGAAATTTAATAATACCGCGATTAAAGGGAATATCACATGGAAATAATCCTTCCAACGCTGCCACAGGCTGGTCTTTTGGGAGAGACTAAACCCACTTTTCCGAGTATATGTGAAACTCCAATTGCAATTGCCCCTTATCGACAGAGGATTCATATAATTGACCGAGCTCTTCAAATTTGATATTGATAGCTTATCGCAATGGAAAGGAATGAAAGCTTCAAATATTGAAAATATTTTCACGTGATTAACGAGACTATCACGAAATTGTCTTCCAACATTGTCAAGAAATGCGTGGTAAACAGTCATCTTATAATAGAATTCTGATAATGAGAACTGCTGAGAAAGTCCACGCAAAGAGCGCTGATTAGTCTTGGGAATCATGATCTGAAAAAATACGTGCAAAAGTCCATCAGTTCGTGAGAAGATTTTATAAAAAGTTTCTTGACTATGTTCACGAGATCGAACAAGTGTACTCAAAAATGATTTACCTAGAGCAAAGCATTCTTCTAGATCTTGTGATTCGTATTGCAAGGCTTTGGTTATTGGAATATTTAACATGGTCACATCTTTGGCAACAAATAATGATATGAAGGAGATTTTCTCTATAGCAGACAGAAAATATTCTGTCTGTGATAAGGTGGTCTTCTAATAAAAATTTCAGAGCATTCAAAATAAGCTTATAAAGTTTAATAAATCGAATAATGACATCACGATTTTCAATCCATCGAGTTTCATACCAAGAAATGAGCATAAATTTCTTCTCAGATAGAAACATTTTGAGAATAATGGATCTTTTTAGAGAGATTGAGAAATATCTTGGGATACTATTCTATGCATGTTGCGCAACAGATATATCTGGTGCTTTCATGAAAGCCAATTTGAGATTGCTTAAGTTTTTTGGGGGGCAGAAATAAAACTTTCATAAAGAGGTGGCAGGTGTAGGAAAAGAAATATCAATATTCCTCGAAATACACTATCGTTTATAGCTAATTCATCCATAATAATCACCACATGACCTTCATGTCATCGTAAAGGTAATTCATATTGCCGGCTTAACAAGATCGTCTCTATGATTGGTTTGAAGCGTGCGTGGTTTTCCTTGGATTGTTTTTTGGATCTTTTTTCAATTTTGTGAATAATATCCAGATTTTAGAGAGAATTGAGCCTTCTCATAGCAATCTTGATGGTACTTCCACAAATGTTTACTTGCATCCTTCTATTGCTAAGAGTTCACAAAAAAGGCTCTTTAAAGGCTGGCTGCCTTCTATTCCAGCTAATTCATGAGCAAACACGACACAGAATTTACAAAAAGTACACTTTATCTTTAGAGATAAAGTCGACCAAATCACATTGTTTGAAAATGCAAATGTCTTTTACCGGAAGGGAAAACCTAAGATAAATCAGGAGTCCATGGTAACAACAGTAAAGTTGTTTTTTCTTAATGGCTGAACATTCGGTACTTTCATTGAGCATACAAATCAATGTTTCAAATACTGATATCTGATTGAAGTAAACTGGGATTACTATGATTAAGCCCCAAATGATCTGAAGTATTTGAGACATGAGATAAGTTAGGTGCATCATGTACAGTTGGTAGAAGAACAGATGGTATAAAAGTTTAAGTCGATACTGAATTTAAATTTGAAGTAATACTGACTGCTGAAATGGATTTAGACCTCTTTCTTCTCGGTGCAAAGAAATCGGTGATAAAATGTTGCCTCTCATGATGATGTTACTAAAATCAAATATTATTAAACCAGATTAATTTTTTATTAACAATATTTTATAACATTTAATTAATTAAATTAAATTAAATTATCAATATTTAAAAAATTATTTCTTCTAGATAAAATTCATTAATAAAATAGATAAAATTAATAATATGCATTTTATTAAATTTTAAACCATCAATAATTTTATTAGATAGAAAACATTTATTGCAACAAATTTTTAGTATATTTAGTAAATGTTAGTAAATTTTTAGTATGGAAATTATTTGAAAATATTTCTGGCGGGATCGATACCCTAATTCTCTCTTAGCTAAACCCTTGGATGTTTCACTCTGCACATTCATGCATGGTAAAACTGCTTTACAGAAGTGCTTCTGTGATGATCGTTCACTACAAGTATCAAAATTCGAGTTCAATATTTTTAATTCACTTTCCCTAATGACAGTTTCCCGATCTTTATATCTCGTCAGATGTTGCAGAATTAAACTTTTCCTGCTCTGTTGAATGTTCGGCTACCCACAAAGATGCCGACAGTATACTGTCGTTCCTGAATATCTCTAATGAAAGAAGTAAAACGGGATACGAAACTGAAGTGCACAGAAAAACCACCAACACTGGCCCATACGCAAACTTTCTGTGACCCGAAATACAACAGAAAAATTCAAAAGATTGAACTCGAATTTTTATACTTGTAGTGAAATGATCATCACAGACGCACTTCTAATAAAGCAGTTTGTACCATGCTTGAGTGTGCAGGGGGAAACATTCAATCATATCAATATATTTTAACTAACATCAATAAATTAATCCCTAGATTACTTAATAATACTTGCATAACAACCATTCAAGTATAAAAGTAGATTACTTTGCAAACCTCAAACGGAAGACCTGAAGATGCCTGTGAAAGTGAACATGTAGTCAAAAATAAATCTTATATCGATAAATGGCGTTTTTTATATTTATTTCTCTCATTGGCATTAGAAATTATTGAAAATAAATTATACATATTTATACATTATTTATTACAAATTTTAATGCTAATAAAATCTCTTGGTTGCAGTTTGCGTGACTAAAAACGTCTATATCGGTATCTGCATTTAGTAGAAGTACTTTTTTAAACCGTGCTATAAAACGTCATAAAATAATGTACTCTTATTAAATCAAAATATGGTATTTTGTATAATTGTGACTTAGATATGTAACTAATATTCGTTATTTCATTCATTAATATCAATTTATGGTACAAATTGAAAATGTTTCCTTACACATTTTTTATAATTATTCATTAGAAAATTTTTAATTAATCTTATTCAATTTAATCGATCTTTATAACTTAATATTTTTTAACTTTTATGAACTCATATTCAGAGTAACATAATTTGTGTAATATAAATATGTTCCTATTCACTGATCCAATTTGACATATTTTGAAATGGTCATCTTGATGAGTTGATTCTTTTTCTGTAAAGAAATAGCATTATATATTAGGGTTATGACTTTTGTACTTTTTTCTCCCTATGTTTTCCTCATTTTTATGATGACCTTTTTTACGTAGATCACATTTTCCTACTAGAGTTAAAAACTTGAAAAAAGGTCACGCACCCATAAGGTTCACAATGTATTATATATAAATATGTGTGTATGAATACGGTGTGTTTATATGAGTGTAATGAAATGGAATTGTGATTCTCCCACCCAGTTGGAAAATTGATACTTTATTGTAATTACGATAACTGATCATTCGAACAGTATTAACGTTTTTAAAATTAAGGAAAATGTAATAATCGGATAAAATTTAAATTTAAAAAATACTAAATAGGATAATTTGTAATACGGGTGGAACCCCGACAATTTGATGCTTCAACTAACCCAAAAATGTAATCGAATTAAACGATAAAAATTATGTATTTAATAATATGTTTAAAAAAATTAGAAGAACACTTAATTTATTCAAGAAGATAATACAATAGGTAATCATAAAAATTGAAAATTGGGAACAAAGTTATATTACAACAGGAGTACAAAAATCAATTTAACTCGAGGAATTCCTCCATTTCGTTTAGAACCTTAAAAAAATGAGCAGGAACAGATGTGCTTACTCAAGCTTATTTCATAAATTTTACTAAAATATATCGATTGTTATTACTGTAAGAATATTTTAAATAAGTATTTATTTTATCATATTTTTTCTCTACATTTTAATATTTTTTTTTAAATTTTCAAATTAAAAAATAATAAACTATTTTAGCGAAACTTAAATTTAAACAAACCCCTTATAATGAAAAATGATGAAAGAATTTCCTAGAGTTGCGATGACTCTAAATGTGATAGTAATAAATTTTTGTAAAGGAAATGTGTCGGTGTTCTTAACATTAACCTTTACTTTTTTGTTATCTGAAGAAAATTGTGACCGAACACCGCTAATTACCTCAAGAATGTCTCTGTAGGGAGCGAGATCAAGTTTCTACCAATATCTACGTCCTAAGCTTAGTCTCAGGTGAAGACGATATAATGTTTAGGCATTTCTTCTAGAAGAACAAATGAAAGTTCCCTTAAATGAAGTATCTTTTTACATTGATTTAAATAAAAAAATTTTGTTCGGATTCCAAGGGCATCCTATTATTTCGGAATCTTTATACTTTTAATCAAAAATTATGACCAAATAATTGTATAATATGTATAAAAAAGAACTATTTACTTTTTAAAAGAGAGTTATATATATGTATATATATATATATATAAATATATATATATATATATATATATATATATATATATAAATTTCTCACTTTTGTAAAATCGGCACAAATTAATTTTATTTCGATATTATTCTCCGATAAAATTTCTGATTTCACTTTTTCCAACTTGTCGTTCGTGCGACTGATCAAGACGAGATTGTGATTCTCGCGAGCCAATATCTCGGCGAATCCCTTCCCGATTCCGTCAGTCGCTCCGGTAATTACGACCCATCGACCGAAACGTTTTATCTCATTTCGTTTAGAAAAAATAATCGGATAAATGAGATTTCGAATGAGTAAATGAAGAAACGATAATGAGTAATATGCGACGATGAGAAAACACAATCTCGGTACTGTGACGAAGAGGAAATCATCGAGTGAACAAAGCGACATTTGAATTCAAATTATAAAATTGTTGAGAAAATATTTTTAAATAAAGATAAACAAAGTTTATTTGTGTCACTAGAATAATTTAATTAATAGTCAATATTTGAAGAACTATTTGAAATATACTTTTGTATTTCTAAAATCGGAACTTTTATTTATGAAACACTGTATAAATTGAATAACTTTAATCATAATTAAAAAATTAAATGTATTCTATTTTTTTAAGTCTGAACATTAATATTATTCAAATAGATTTTAGAAATTAAAACTATCCGACTGAAATTACAATAGAATATCGATGATGTACGAATATTTTTAAAGTTTTATGCATAATATTTTGTTTGAGAGTTGGTTTGTCTTAAATTCAAACGATTTTTATAGTTGTATTTTTATCGTTTTCGATTTTTGAATTCATAATAATCAAGATTTTGATTAGCACAAACTGATAATTTTTAATATAAGCAAATTTTTTCTCTCTTTTATTAATCGATTCGCTGAAATTTCTCTTAGTTTTCAAATTTTGATTAAATTTTTAAAAACTCAAACTTAAAAATAATATTTAATTCGATCTTAATTTAATCTATTTATTAACAAATAATATTCATTTTTAAAATTAAAAAAACCCTTTTATTAGGAAATATTTAAAATCAATTATAGCTCACAGGGATCAACTGTCCCAGCTGGGCAGACATACTTCCATGCAGAATGACCAGAAAACTAGATATGGTTCGACTTCATCTCTAGGTTAAATTGTCTGAAATCTATCTGATGTCTGTGCCGACAAAATATTGTAATACCAATGGGCTAACAATCCACTTACAAGGCCCTAGCTTTATTAATCGATGTGTGAAGGCTGTTGGGAGTCATGACCTCGCAGTCGATGGTGAGATAGCATCGCAATGATTTCCAATGAATTAATCTAGATTAGCGGTGTTGCAATGGTAGTAGGGGAAAAATGTATGTTCTCCACCAAACCC
>MQRK01220375.1:0-14956 GCA_001938485.1 Girardia tigrina
TGATATTTTTTCACATTTATTTTTCAACAAATAATACTATTATTACGTCAACAATTATTACGTAAGTGCGTTAGTGAAGCAGGCAGTGAGTGACTTGGGCTTTTATAATATATATATTA
This sequence comes from Girardia tigrina, assembly GCA_001938485.1. Taxonomy (NCBI): domain Eukaryota; kingdom Metazoa; phylum Platyhelminthes; order Tricladida; family Dugesiidae; genus Girardia; species Girardia tigrina. The sequence goes on from MQRK01220375.1 coordinate 120, forward strand.
GATCATTTTAAAGTATATTTTTTTGTGATTCAGCTAAAATTCTATAATATTAGGTTGTTGCAAAAGCAATGTAAGTTTTGGAACCTAAACGTTAAACAAATGTAACTCAGCACAGGATAAACTTTATTAATCGAAATAAAAACCATCACAATTAATACATTTTTGCAAAGGAGAAACAAGTTTATTGATAACCCTAGTGTAGAACTCCTGAGTTCTGGATGCGACGAAAGCGTTAAAGGCGTCTTTGGCGTCGTCTTGGTTTTTGAAGCACTTTTCCTGGAGGAAGTTGTCCAGATGCTTGAAAAAACGGTAGTCAGTGGGCGAGAGGTCTGGTGAGTATGGTGGATGAGGCAGAGTTTCGTAGCCCAATTCGTTTAGCTTTTGTAAGGTCGGTTTTGCAATGTGTGTTGTGGTGGAGGAGAATTGGCCCCTTCATATTGACCAATCTCGTACACATACGTCGGATATTGTCAATTTGTAGGCAGTACTTCTCTGCGGTGACCCGTATTCAGAAAGCTTTGATGGATGAGACCGGTTGCAGACCACCAAACAGTCACCAAAAGCTTCTTTTCGTGGAATTTCGGTTTCAGAAGGTGGGGAGGAGCCTAATCGCGGTTCAACCATTGTGCCGAACATCGTCGATTGTCGTAGAGTATCCACTTCTCATCACACGTCACATTGCGATCGAGAAACGGGTCGTTCTTGTTGCACAGAAAAAGGCGGAAGACACCTCAAGACGACGATTTTTTTGACTTTTGTTCAATTCGTGAGGCACCCATTTATCGATCTTTTTCGACTTTTCAATTTGCTTCAAGTGCCGAGCGACGATTCGGAGATCAACAGTAAGCTCTTCTGCGAGTGCTCGAGTAGTTGTGCGTGGATCGGCTTCCACCAACTCCTTCAATTTGTCGTTGTTAATCGTTAAAGGGGGATGCCATGAGGCTCATCTTCCAGGCTGGTATAGCCAGAGTGAAACTTTTTATATCAGCACTGCACCGTGCATTTGTTGACACTTCCGTTGCTGCATAACGCCCTACCTTGAACTTGTAGAAGTAAATGTTGAGAAAATTACGTTTTGGCATCTGCAATTAAAATCGAAATTATTAACAAAAAAACAATATAATAAGTTTTAGACAAATATATCTGAAAGAGTATAAATTAAGCTTTTGAATGACTCATAACATCATACATGCTTTAGTAGTATAACATTGCGGTAAATACAAAAAAAATCAAAAACCTGCATTTTTTGCAATAACCTAACATTACTTATATTCATCACGTAGTATTTCCGTATATTAAATAATGAACTATATTTTGAAAAATATGATTTTGTTACATATCAGGTCAAAGTATTTCTTCTTTTACGCAGGCCATAAGATGTAACCTAGTTGGCAAGATGTTTATAGTTGAAGAATGACTGCAATTCATAATGTCATTCGTCTCTGATATTGTTCTTTTTCACTAGTTTCATCACTTTGCTTTTCTAATTCGGAATACTAAATAAAGACACTGCATAGTATTTTACCCTTCCTCGCAGATGGAGACCTCAAACACGTGCGTTTGCAGTATGTTATTAATATATATGTTAGTCAAAAATACCGGGGTATATATACAGGGGTGGCCATAAGTCGCTTTACCCAGTTTTAATAATAATAAAAACAAAATTCTAAATGATTTATAAACCAAACCCAGATAAAAATTTTTGTTTTAATTATTTATTTAAAAATTTATAAAATTATTTCATTTTGTTCATTGTTGTTGGCAATATTGGCATGGTACGACAATTAACACTTCAGCAATGAATTTTTATAGTAAAGCAATGGATAAAGCATGATAGAAATTCAAGAGCTGTAGCTGCAGCATTTGCAAAAGAGTATCCTAATGACGCTCCTCCATCACGACAATCAATGTATGTTTTTGCTATAAGGTTTCAAAAGACCGGCTCTGTAACCGACAAGAAAAGAAGTGGGCTCCCTAACAATATGAATACCGATGAAAATAAAGAAAATGTTAGAACTTTCTATCAGAATGCGCCATCAACATCTGCAGTTCGTGCAAGTTTTCAGTTGCATATACCACGCACAAGTTTACGTAGAATAATGAAGGACATTGAGTTGAAAGTTTGGCGACCTCGTTTGCTCCATCAAATGAATGATAATGAATATGACATAGCATTTTGCGAATGATTACAGCAACAACTCCATGAGAGCATTGACATCAGGGACAGAATAATTTTGACCGACGAAGCTTCATATAAGTTGAATGGTCACGTTAATTTGCATAATGTTGTGTACTACTCCACTGAGAATCCTCATCTGGTATGGGAGACCAACAATCTTTCTCCAGGAATTTGTGTGTGGGGAAGAATACGTTCAACTGATGTGCTGTGTCCATACTTATTTGATAGAACGGTCAATTCTCAGCTATATCTCGACATGCTGCGTGATTTTGCTTTACCTCAGCTTGACACAGATAACGACGTTTGGATGCAAGACGGTGCTCCCCTCATTATGGTAGAAATGTATGTAACTTTTTGGATAACACTTTTGAGATGTGGACCGGCAGGAGAGGAACCACTGAATGGCCTCCACGATCACCGGACCAGACACCTTGTGATTATTCAATGTGGGGTATCCTGAAGGAACACGTTTACTCACAAAATGTTCTAACCATATCCGAGTTGAAGGAAAGAATTACTACAGAATTTGCAGCCTTGAACAACGATAAAGACTTGTGCCTACGAATCTGTCACTCTGTTCAGTGAAGAATCAAGTTGTGTATTAAATCAGAAGGACAACACTTTGAAGATAAGATTGATTTGTTTTCAAGTTTGTTTTGAAATTATTATTGTACGCTGATTACATAAAAGTTGTATCATTTAGAATTTTGTGTTTATTATTAAAACTGGGTAAAGCGACTTATGGCCATCCCTGTATATATATAATTTATATATATTTTGAATATATTAAGAACATTTAAACAAGTCTCGCTTGAATGTTTATTACAATCACATTTAGAGTCATTATGACTCTCAGAAAGTCTTACATCGTTTGTCATTCTTCTTATTTCTATTTTTAATCGTGATTATTCGAACAATTTTTCTAAATTATTTTTTAAAAATATTAATTAAAAAAATTATAATTTTTACCATTTTTCAATAAATCTTAAAATAATAAAAATGTCATCAAATTATTAAAAATGCATTTAATTTAAATTTTACTAAAAAATATTAAACTTAATATTAATTGTGTTCGAATAGTCCATCACTTTAAATTTAAAAACAAAATACCAATTTCCATCTGGGTGGGAGAATCACCATTCGAAATTCAACATACTTAAATCAACATACAGCATCACTACATTTACACATCCAAACAAATTAAAATATTCCTCACAGAATATAACTTAATATTCGATATTTATTTAAGTTTTATCTGAAATTATTTTTTAAATGTGTCATTTAATTTTGTAGACAGTAACCTAATCAATAATATTCAAAAAGAAATTGAAGGAAAAAAAATTTTTAAATTTAATTATTATCAAAAAATAGCCATGAAAAATGCAATGAAGCAGAAACTAAGTCTTATATGGGGCCCTCCAGGTATGTACTGAATATTATATATTTGTATTTATCACTTTCTCTAGGAACTGGAAAGACCCATATTGGTTGCATTTTATCATATGCATTTAAGGTAAAAAATGAACTCCGGGCACAAAATGGAGTTGTTCTATATTGCGGTCCATCAAATGATTGTGTTAACTTGGTTGCTGGTAAGCTATTAAACAGTTTAATTATATCTCATTGTTAATACTAATAATATTTTCATTTAATAATCTTACATCAAGAATAAATAAAATTTTCGTGTAAAATTATAGATCGAAATCTAATGAGGTAAGAATCAAACTGTTTTGTGGTTATACACTTTGTAACTAATATTTTCAATACTTTAGTTAGGATCAGAGAAACACATTAAGAGAACTTTAGAATCATTCATTTTTGCTTATAAAATTTCAATAAAATCGGTGGACACCTATTTGAGTATTTGATAAAATAAATTCCCCGTTACAGGGTTTTTCAAAATATTAAATCCAATTTTAAATTATTTAATACAATTTTTAAAAAATTTTTTTAAAAAAACAAGATATTTTTTTGAAATAAAAAAAAATAAATAAAGTTTTTAACGGTTTTTATTTTTTTTGCGATAAGTATATTTTTTTAATGCTTTCAAATTTAATTATAACTGAAACTTAAAATCAACATTCCAATTTTTAGAAATTATTTATTTCGAAACATTTCCTCTCTTAAAGTCTTTGCAATATAAACTTGCATGTGATCATAAAAGATTCGCAATTATCGGATGTCATTTGCAAATGTGAAGTTTGAATTACATTCATTAGTTCATCATGATCATTACAATTCATTGATTTTATTTTATTTTTCAACACAGAAAAAAGTTTTCAATAGGATTGAATTGTGGACTGTAAGGAGGGAGAAACATAAAGCTGTAGCCATTATTTTCAATCAAATTTCTTATGTTGTCTCCTTTATTCATAGAACAATTATCCATGAGAATAGTTTAGAATTTAAAATTCCTAAGTTTTGTGATTTAGATAATAAATAATAAATAATAGATAATAAATTTAGTAATAAATACTTTAAGTCTTTCATTGTTATAAGCGTGATCAATAATTTCAAGAAATAATATACCATTTTGGTTTATTGCTGCTGAAATTGAATAATTTTTAGATCTTGTAGATCTAATTGTGTTCCTTGGTGATTTTCCGACAATACTTCTTCAATGCGAACACCTCATGCAGCAATTTACATCCATTTCATCGACAAAAATAACACTTCTACAGAGTGTACTTCTGAGTGGCATATAATCAAACTCATGAATTTTTCGGCATACAATATTTATTTGTCTATTTCTATCTTCAGGAATCAAAACAATTCTTTTAAAGGGATACGAGAAACTATCAACGAATCCATACATTGTAAAAATTGATGCAATTTTTCTCGTCACACTCGATACAACACTTCTTAGTTCTTTTTAAGTTGTTGATGGTTCTTGGTTAATTCTGTTGGGTATAACAATTTCTTCAGATGTGGTTATTAGTTTTTTCTACCGCAATGGTTTTTTTTTTGCTATTTATTCGACCTCCTAGCTTGACATTATGAGGAAATTTTCTTGACATGTTGCATTATTCGTATCCCGAAGTTTGGTATCTTTTTTTGATAAATGATAAGTGTTGTGTTCAATAAGCTTATTAACAACATCACAATTTGAATGTAAACATTTATTGACAACACAAACAGATTGTTCACAACAATTTTCAGAGGTCATCTTTCTTTGATTGATATAGTTTTTGATTATGTATTCAAATCTAAAAAAGCAATGAATGGGAAATTTTTTAATATTAACTTTTAATTTCTCATAATTTTATTGGATAAAAATGGATTACGTAATTTTTAAAATAAACACTAATTTTTAAAATATATTAAATTTAATAATATCTTTTACTAAAAATATTATTAAAATTCATAATTGTCAAACTTTAATTAATTAGTACTTAAAATTAATATCATTAAATTAATTTCATTAGATTCAAATAATGAATCTATAAAAATATCAACCCCATCTGAGTAGGAGAGTCACAAATCTAAACAGCATACAAACAACAAACTTACAACATTCCAAAAATTCTCTCACAAAGGTCAAGCAAGGAGGGGTACTTTGTATATATACCCTCATTTTTGTTTTCATTTTGGCGAATAACAAAAAATTATTATCAAAAATGCATTACATGGTTCGGTTTGGACAGACATTTATCAGATGATTTATTCATTGTAAAACCTACGTCTTCAAAACTGTAAATTAAAATTAATAGTCTGATGAATTATAAATAATAACCTAATTATAACAATATAACAACTAAATATAATACTATTAATATTAAAATATACCAGAAAAACACAATGTTGTCTGTCCGTAACGCTCAATCATCCTCTATTAAATTTTAATTTTACATAATTGTTAATAACATTTTAAAAATAAACTTTTGTAAAACTCTACTAATCTGATATCGTACGATAGAAATTTTTGGGTTCTCTGTAGTAACTTTGTTCATTATTTTGAAAGGATAAATGCTGAAGCATTGTTAATAAATTTTTATAAACGTTATTCGAACACACAGAGTGATTTGTTCAATCAAATTCAATTATTTTGACTTAAAGAATTATGTCCTAATGGTCCTCTAACTATATTATTCAAATTTTATAAATTAAATTGAAAGAAAATTTAATAAATGGATTTCTATGAAATGAATAAATTAACTAAAATTGTGTTAAAATATGTATTATTTTCATTAATACATTTTTGTGTTAAATATAAATTACGAAATTTCTGATAACAATGACATAAACGCGACTAACAATTTGTAAATATTGTTATTAATTACTCAATTTTCGTTGGAGAAATCGCACAAATAGTAAAAATAGGTGTCTCAAGTTATATAATTGTTTACGATTTTTAATTTTTAAAATATTTCTTATTACATTCACTTTTGATTTTATTTAACTTGTTTATTTTAATAATATTGTGATTTTTTAGTTGAAATGAAAAAAAAATTTATTGACAATAGTCCCAAAATATTAAGAATTTTTAGTGAAGAACAAGAATTATTTGATTTTCCGTTGCCTGGTTTCTTGTCGAAGAACAATACTCAATTAACAGAGGAGATGAAAGAAATTAGTCTCCATCATTTAATTCGAACACCTGGCAACACATATGCTGATGCTCTAAGGAAATATGATACAAAATTTAACGATATTCTAAACAATTACAGGCAAAGTCGTCGTGGTGAAGAAACACGTGAAGAAATTCATAGTTCAATTTTGGCTTACAAAGAAACTCTTAAAGAAGCAATTTTAAAAATTTTACTTCAGAAATGATATTTTTCTGTAGGCAAAACTTGAATTAATTAAAAAACATCATTTTGATATAGTATTGTGCACAACCAGTGTTACTGCTACGAACATTATGCAAAATTTCAATATTGTCCAAGTAATAATTGATGAAGCAGGCATGTGTAAAGAACCAGAGACGTTAATACCAATTTCTAGTACCGAGAAAACCGTGGAAAATGTGGTTTTAATTGGTGATCATAAACAACTTCAGCCGATTATTCGCAACGAAATTGCTAAAAAAAGGGGTTTACAAATATCTCTTTTTGAAAGATATCAAGAATTACGACCAGAACTCGTAACAATGTTAAATTATCAGTATAGAATGGTGAGTTTCATATTAAAGAAATATTTATAATGATTCTTAATTAATTATGAGAGAGTTATTTATTGGATATTAACCCTTTACTGACTATTGATGCCATATGTAATCATAATATATATCAGACTTGTATAGCCATCTATGAATGAATAGGGATAACATTTTTTATTTAGATCGATAAGGAAGATCGATAAAAAGATATATTTGTTGTCAATTAAATTTTTACTCTAATTACTTTACTGCTTTCGCATATATTTTACTACATTTCAGTGTATATATATGTATAAGAAATATATATATGTATATATATGTATATATATATGTATATTTTATGTATAAGAAAAAAAAACCAAAAATTATTTTTTGGTACCCTATATGTACTCAAAAAACATACTTTTGGTGTGTTTAAATTGATATTCTTAATTCAGCCAGGAAAGGGTTAATATTAATATTTTTTAATCAAATTTAATTTACATCTCATTTTATACTTCCAAATATCCTACCTTTAGTTCCGTATGCTTACATAAAACTCCATACAGTGGTTTTTAGTTTCATAATGAAAGTCTTGCTCTCATAAATCAATCTCTTATCTCCTCGTCATAAACTGACTTAGTAACTCCATACTGAATGTTATTTGGATAGTTTGTTGTTGAAAAGAAAGTAACTACAATTAATTCAAACAAATTTTTTTAAAGCAAAGTTGATGGAAGGAATCTTAATCTGCTTAGTTGTGAAGAAGCACTTGGCTTACCTTTCTAAATTTTAGAAGAATGTCAACAACCGTCTGACGTTTTATGCAAAAATTTTATAATAGCGTTAAATATAAAAAATACATAAAGTTTATAAAACTAAAAATAGGTTATCGAAGAATTTAAAAAAAACAAAAATTAAATAATTATGTAAAACAAAAAAAGTACATAATGTTTAAATAAACAGTTTTTGTGAGTTTAAATATAAAAGGAATATGATCAGAGGTTTGTTATACCGCTCTTGGTCTCTTTCTTCCACGTTTTCAAAATCTATTAAAAGTATTGATAAATTGAGAAAGTTATTGAATAATAACGGTTACTCTAAGTCCATCATAGACAGACTCACTCGTGACACTGTAGATAAAGTAATCGAAAAAGAAAAAAATCAAAAATGAACAAATTAATAGTTTAAACATTGAAAAATGCTTTACACCTGGGTATACTCTAAGTTTACCTTACTCAGAGGGTTTTAAACATCTCAAGATTTCGATCTTGAAATCAACAAATAACATTTTAAATTTAGAAATTATTTCTCAATCATTTAAAGTTGAGAATATGTTTTGCAATAAATCACATACTCCTTTAGGATTGTATTCGAACATTGTTTATCAATTCACATGTAATGGGTGCAATACCACATACATCGGAGAGACTGCCCGTCATCTCTGCAAACGAGTCCAAGAACACAGTCAAAAGGGGGAAAGAGTAATATTGCTGAGCATAAAAAACGTGTAAATGTAATGTAAACATAAATGATTTTAAGATTTTGTGCAAGCATTTTAAAAATTATTGGGAGAGAGTGTCATGTGAAGCATTGTTGATAAGATCATGTGATCCAAAAATCAATGTTCAAACAGCACTCTCAACTAATTTGTTAACAGTTTTCGATGAGACTTACGTAAGTGATTACATAATCATTCATTTCTTATATAAAAGCAATAAAAAAGAACATAATCAGTGATCTGATGATGACGGTTAAACCGTCGAAATATATTATCCTAAAATATATTTTTAAATGGCGTTTATTTGTTTATAATAAAGTTTAAATATTTTAAAAATTTATATAAATTAAAATCAACGTATTTTAAAAGGAAAATATTTATAAGTTTTTAAATAAGATTTTAAAAATAAATAATAAAAAAATTAATTGGGTAAATTTTAAAATGTCGAACAAAATTATTTTGAAAGAAATTAAAGTTAAGTTAACAAAATTATGTTAAAGAAATTAAATTTAGAGTAAGTTAAACATTTTTTTACATAATTATTTTAAATATGTTAAATAATTTTTTAACAAATGTAGTAAAATTCCAGAGTTAAAATGTAGCAGTGAAAGTTTAATAAATTTATACTAAAGTTGAAATTGGTTTTAAAGAAAGTTTAATAAATAAATTTTTGCGAAATGATAAAATTTTCAAGAAGAAAGTTGTTTAAATATGCGTATAATTTTCATTAATAGATTTTTGTGTGAAATTATGACTTATAATCTTGAATCAAACATTATAGAAGATTATGCCAACGTAACTAACATATATAAAAACAGCAGTAGCAGTAATATTTGATTTAATTTTCATTTTATAAATTCCAATTTTTCTAATTTTCAATTTCAATTATCATCACAGTTTATAGAATTTTATAAATTTTACATATGGTAACATTTTCAAATGTATAATTATTTCGTCAAGTTTTAATAATTTTAAATTTCTGTTATCATTTTCGAATAAATTCATATTTGATAAATGTTCTACATATTAATTTTTTATTTAATTTCATCATTTAAAAAATTTTCAATAAGATTTCAGAATTTCTAACACCTTATAAGCATTTAACGAACTATACATTTATCATTAAAATCAGTGTTTTCTGGCTAACCTTTTCCTTTACGTAACTACAGACTATGATAACTTCGCTGAAAATATGTTGACCCTGAAAATAGCACATACATGACCAGATATCGAATATTTTAGGATACTGTTAGGATCAATGACTTGATTTTTACATGACTTAATAATTTCAATAATCATCAGTATGAGGAATATTTAGAATGGTGCTTATTGTATGTTTGGTCTGTTGTTTTAGGATTTTGCTTCTCTCACCCAGGTGGAAGATTGATATTTTAAAACGCCGAATTATTTATTCAATTTTAAAATTTAAATAACTAACTTTAAAATTAAATTAATATATTAAATACTATAATAGAATTTTGATTTCTGTGATTCTGTCTGTCTGTGTGAAGTTCCTCGAGTTTATTAAAACAAATTTAATTATTTTTTTAAAATAACAAAACAGCCGATCAATCCGGAATCTACGCTACGAGACGATTCCAACGATGTTCCTCCGCCGTCAGTAATATAAAATTGACCAAGTACTCTGTAAAAATTTTATCAATTAAAAAAGTCCTTTTTTATCGATTTTACTCGATAAAAAACATAGTTTTCAAAAAATTTCAAAAATCATTATTGTCCCGAGAGAAATCAATAAAAATACCAATTTTTACCAAATGATAAAATTAATTAATTCTCAAAACGAAAATCCGCAAAAATTCTCAAAAATTTTCGAAAAATAAAAATTCGTATATTGTTACAATAAGAATGAGAAAACGACGAAAAAAAATCGGGTACGAAAAAGCCATTCCGCAGAATGGCTAATTTATTAAATAAATAAATAAAATAAAATAATAATAAAAACAACAATAATAAAATTTATTTAAATATATTTTTTTAATAAAATAAAAATTTATAATCTATATCATTTTTTATCTTAAGAAAAAATTAAATTATATTCATCATTTAAAATATTTTTATTTATTCCCAATGGGATTTATGGGATATTCTTTTTTATTATCATATCCAGAGGATGCCAATTTAATTTTAGATACAATAAATAACTTATGTTTTTTAGATAAAATATTTTTTCTTCTTTTAATATATATGAGATTCTAAATAAAATATTCATTCTATTCCCGAATGTTACATCTCTTACTCCTTTATTTCTTGAACTTTCTTTTTTTCTTTATTTTTTATATTAAAATATTTATAACTATAATCTTTTGATTTTATTGCAATTCCTCAATAATTTTATCATCTCCCAACTCATCTTTAAATTTCCCCAATTGTGTGTCATCTAACCAATCTTTTAATTTTTCTATAATATTTTCCAAAGTATCAAATATTTGTATAAAAAAAGAATCAGTGTCTGTAAAATGTAATAATACAATTTCCCGATTCAAAATCCCAATTTGCATGTAAACATTCATATGCAAATTTATACATTAAAAGTTTTGAAAATTCCAAAACTGTAAACCTTATATAATTAAATTTATTAAAATAAATTGATTTTTTGCGCATATCAACTGCACAAAGTCTTTTATTGAAAGGAATTATTCCTTTATATTCGGGTTTCCCTGCTAATTTTTCAAATAATTTTCTATTATTGGCTATTTTAATATTGGAATGATGTCTAGCATTCTCTAATATTTTACCATAAAAGGCATTGTTCATTAATTTAAAGAAAAATTCCCAAATGAATTTTTCCCAGATTCTTTTCTTTTTCGAATATTAAATTCAATATACGGTTTCAACCAAGGGGATTTTTTATATTTTAATTTACGATAAATTTTCGTAATAATCATACCTTCGTTTAAATAAAAGTCTAATGTTCTACTTTCAACAACATATTTTTCTTTATCAAAAAATGTTTGTACTAATTTTTCAGTCTTATCAGATTTTTCGGGAAATACTATTTTTTCATAAGCAGATAATGATTCTTGTGGTCTATTAGGAACTAATTTTTCCGGGCAATAGGGATAAAATCTTGATTTATTTTTTATTTCATCGGGATACATTAAATCAACTTCATAAACATAACCATTTTCTGATTCTTCACTCGATTCTTCGTATATTAAATCTTCTAACCATTCCATTTCTCCAGTTGGTAAATATCGAGTCATAGCATATGAATATAATGAATTAGCATCGTAATATTTTATATAACTTTCTCTAAAATATTTATCAAAATCAAAATTTTTTTATCTTTAGTTATTTCAAATTTTTCCAAAATCAAATCAAATTCATATTCATTTATTTCAATTTTTCTATCAATATCTTTTTCAGTATATCGATTATGAGGACGAACATAAAGATTTCCTAATACCGATGAAACTCCTCCCCGAATTCCCGATTCGTAAAATACTAATTTATCATATGAATCTTCATTAAAATATTTCAATTTTTTCCCAGTAAATTTTAATCCCGCTTGCCATGTTAATCCAGGAGTTGAGTAACAATAACATGCATCTATTAGATAATATTCTAAATACATTTTTCTAAAATTCTCAAAGAAATCAGCTAATAATAATACATCGGTTTTTAAATATTTCAATAAATAATCTATGAGATTGTAACATTGGAAATCTCTCCAATTTTTTTTCGCTATTTGATAATCTTCATCGCTTAATTTTTTATCTTTTAAAATATTATAAAATTTATTAATATCGGGGAATTCTGTTTCTTCTAAAATTTTATTCACTTCTGCATATGAATTTCCACGTAAATAATCATAAGGGAATATTCCTTTTTAGGTTTAAATTTATTATCCTTTTCATCTAAAAATAAAACATTATATTTTTACAATTTTCGCCACTAATATCTTTGGAGCTCGCTTCGAGACTACTACCATCAGTAAATTTTCTTGCATCTAAAAATCGTAAACAACCAACTTGAAATGAAATATAATCTTCTGATGTTTTTGGCAAAACGGTAACTTTTATTTTATTTTCAGCGCATTTATCAAATAATTCCTAAATAAAGTGATGGTTATCATATTTTGCGTTATTATAAAATATTACTGGAACAAAATCAATTTTTTTTGCTCGTAAATTACATTTACTATGAGCAGCGCCTCGATATTTCCCTGTTAAATGGTCATGATCATGAACTTTCTTTTTATTTATATCTGTGCAATCGGGAATAAAACTTTTATTACAATAATAACAATTTTTACATTTTTTATATTTTTTTCATCTCTTGACGACATTTTTAATGGATCTTTTGAAAATAATTTACTAAATTTTTCATTTAATTTTAAATAATAATTAATATATTCCGATATAGAATTTTCTATAAATTCTTTATAGTAACTTTGCTGAATTTCCGGATCATCAGAATGAATATATAATCATTCAGCAAAAGCCTTTTGTTTTGTCAAATATGCGGTTCTATCTGTGTCATTTATATTTTCTTTAATATCTATAAATTCAATAAAATCTCTTTTATTTGTTTTATCTGCAATTTTTTCTTTACTTAAAATATTATAGGCTTCTATATCAGAATATATTAAAATATGTACTTTATTTTTAAAGTACCAATTTTTAAATTTATAAAAAGATTTTTCCGGGCATGATGCTTTAGTGGGCTCGTGTTTTTCACAATCTTCCAGATGTTTTTTATAAGATTTCTCCATACAAAAAATACCCCGCAATTCATAGATAAATGTTTTTTATTTATTTTATCATTATTTAAATATACTGATATATCTAACTATATGTGAAATTTTTTTATATTCTATTTTACCATTTACTTTTATTTTTTTTAAGTCGTTATATAAAATAATATTAAAGCCATTAATATTTCTATGTGAGTATAAAATCGGTATTAAATCCCCGTCTTTATTTGCTCCAAAAACAATTACTTTATCATTTTCACTAACTCGTTTATTAAAGCGCTTGAAATCTTCAATAGAAGATGGAAATTTAATACCATTAAATAAATTATCATAATATTGTTTTTCCCGATTGTAAAAATCTTCATAAATATTAATTCTATATTTATTATTTATATTCCTAATTTCATCCCATTTCCGATATTGAATAACACCATAAAAAACATTTATTATCTAAATTTCTTACATTAATAATATTTCGAGATTTTTTCATACGTTCTTTTAAATCTATATAACATTCTGAAATAGCATTTCGATATTTTGAAACTATAAATTCAATATTTCTTATACCCAATACCGAAAATCCAGATCCATTCTGAGTATGATTATCTATTTTTGTATTTATAATATTTAAACCTTCAGTAATAAAATTAGCTAAATCATCTTCTGTTTTCAATATTTCATTGTGAGTTGTGAAATATATTGGACCCACTTCTTTATATGCTTCTTCTCCATCACTCATTTTTCCCCCATTACTCATCTTTGGAACATTACACTCGAAGCCAGAATTATTTTATGTGGGTATTTCTTTTTTGGTATTCTGAAACTAATTCATGAATATCATTAATATTTAAATTTAATTTTCCTTCGGAAAATGTTTTAGTGATATATATAGCGGAATTTTTATTATTGTGAGAAGTGGTTGCAACTTCAATATCAGGATTCATTTTTTTAACACCAAAATTTATTTTTAATTTTAAAATATTGAATAAGCATATTAACATAAAAATATTTTACCCTTTAAATTAAAAAATAATAAATTATTCAGGCGAGATAAAAATTTAAATTAACCCCTCATATCCCCCTTCTTTAAGAATTTTCTCAATTTTTCCAGTTTTCGATCTAAAATTCTTCCATCTTCATTTATTAGTTTATACCTTCTATCGTGTGTTTTCTCTACCACTTTATACGGTCCTTCATATTAATCTTTACTCTTTATCCCCGTTTCCACTTTGACTAGTACTTCTTCTCCAATTTCGAAATTTCTTCTGGTTGTTGTGTCTTCTTTTTCTTGCTGTACCTTTATGTCTTGACTATGCCATCTTTCTCTGTATATTTTCTTACCGAATATAATTTCTGCTGGGCT
>MQRK01220377.1:6702-19624 GCA_001938485.1 Girardia tigrina
ATATATATATATATATGTATATATATATAAATTGAAATCTATGTTCAAAATAATATGGCGGACTGAATTACCTTTTACTGTGTCGAATGAAAAATATGTCGAATGAAAAATGTTTCGAATTAAAAAATTTGTATCGAATAGTACATGTGTCGAATTGTCTTGTGTGGAATTGTCTTGTGTCGATTTGTCTTGTGTCGAATTGTCATGGAACCTTAAAAAACAATATCTATAATTAAATACAAAAATTAATATAAAATATTTGAAGGTACTTTATGTTTATAATAGTTTTTAAATTAAAAAATTAAATTCGATATTAAAATTTTAAAAATAATAAATTAACATATTTTTATATTTACAATTATTTTAATATGATTGGTTTGTGCAAGAAAAATTAAAAATCGTACCTCAGAAATTTACTTAAGAAAAATTGTTTAAATAACATGTTTATTGTTGTTATAAAATAAAAGTTTCAAAAATGTCCTTTTCGGAAATTTCATCGCAACAAAACCGTGAATCTAATAATTGTGAAGTTATTTAAAAGTTAAATCTTCAGTGAATTGCAATTTTACGTAACAGTGAATGTTGTAATATTGGTAATCAACAATTATTTTCAGAGAAAAATATATTGCGGATTCAGTGTTTTACTTCACCCTCAAAAACTTTTTTACAGATTTTTAAAAAAATTTAATTTCTAGTAAAGTACAGGGTGAGTCAGAAGTCACCGGGCAGTCATTATATTAGTGATCCAAGTGTACAAAATGAGTTTACATCGATCAGTCGGTTCATTTCTTGGTGTAAACTCACTAAGAAGATCATGTAAACACATCTTACAAATAGTTCATTTAAGTCGATAATTTTATATTTATAGTCGATAATTTCATATTTATAGTTGATAATTTCATAATTTAACAAACCTTAAAAATGGCAGAGTCAAATAATGCCAAATTAGTAACTGAAGAACGTGTATTTCTCATAAAAACATTTTATAAAACGGACAACAAAAGTGAAAAATGTAGACAATTCCAAGAAAAATTTGGTAGGGCGGTTAAAAGAGACACAATAGCGAATCTAATTTACCGCTTTGAAATAACTGGTTCCTGTGAATATGGTAGACCTAAATCTGTTTGCAACTCTGAAAACAGACAAATTATTACATATAGTTTTACGAATAGTCCTCGAAAATCCGCCAGACGAGCATCACAAGAACTTAGCATTTCTCAAACTTCCATTGTCAGGCTCCAGCACGATGCTCATTTAAAACCTTACCGTCCACATTTACACCACTCCTTGAATTAAGATGATTATGACCGTCGAGTTGAATTCTCTCAGATTTTTCAACAACTTTGCCATGAGGACGCTACATTTCCGGAGAAGATTATTTGGAGGGATGGGGCAACCTTCAAGCTTAATGGACAGGTCAATCGTCACAATTCTGTTTACTGGGCCCATGAAAATCCGCATGAAATCCTATAAAAAGAAGTCAACGCAGTTGGTGTCGCTGTTTGGATTGGAATCACTGCTTCCGGTCTGGTTGGGTCGTTTTCTTTGAAGGTTCTGTGACAGGTGATAGTTACGTGTCAATGCTTAACTATAATTTTATACCCTGTGTAAAAAACTGGCCGCTTGGGGAGATGTGGTTTCAACAACCAACCCATTACAGCATTTTAGCGCGAAACTGGCTCAACGATAACTTTCCAAACAGATAGATTGATCGCCGCGGTGCCATCGAGTATCCTCCTGGCTCTTCAGACCTTACTCCTCCTGATTTCTTTCTTTGGGGTGTGTTAAAGAGTTCAGTGTATGCCAAAAAGCCGGGAACAATAGATCAAATTGTGGCAATGATAATGAATTCTTGCACAGAAATTAGTGATGATTTATGCCGAAGTGCTTGCTATTCTGTCGTTCGAAGGACTGCAAAATGCATTGAAGAAGGCGGTCAACATTTTGAGCATTAACTCCCTTAGATTATGTACACAATTTTAATGTAATAATAAATTGAATTTTTAAAACCTGTTGACTACCCGGTGACTTCTGACTCACCCTGTATATTGGTTTTTAACTTCAAGTTAAACTTTTTAAATTTAAATTAACTTTTTTTAATTTCAAATTAAACTTTTTTTCAATTAAATTTTTTGAAACACTTCTTAACACTTCTTAATTTCAAATTAAAATTTTTTAAATTCCAATTAACTTTTTTGAAATATAAATGTAATTTAATTATTAAGTTCCAAGAATTTTTAATTAAGTTAAACACTTGCTTAAATTTTAGTTAAAATTTTTTTGTAAAAATTTTTGTTAAAATTGTTTTTTTAATTTTAATATTTAAAAACGAATTAAGAGCCGGCAATTCTACTTATCTTTCTAATGACATTCCTGGTTAGTTTTTGCATGCCACAAAAGAACATTTAGAAACACGTACACTAAAAAAATATTAGATCAGTCTGCCCTATTGTAGTTATGGCTGATGAAGACGAACTGTTTTATCAGCTTTCATATGCACTCTTACCCTTAAAGATGATCCAGTAGATACTTTCACCGAACTCAGAGAGTTGAAAAGTACTGAATCGGTGACAGTTACCGACGGAATTTTGGATGTGTTGGGAAAAATGGATATTCACCTCAAATATATATTTCGGTGGTCCTTCGATGGTGCCTGCAGTATAGCTGGTAAAGGAATGGCACGTATGCTCTACTAATTAAACATCACACTAAAGAGGTGGTATATATTCATTGCCGTAGTCACGCCTTACAGTTAGTGTGCGTGAATGCCATATAAAAGTCTCCGGAAATTAAAAGGGTCTTGTCCCCTCTAAACAACCTGTGGCGGCTCATATACAGCCGTCCGAAGAACCTCAGAAAATTTAAAGCAATTCAAGACTTCCTTGATGGACCAGACACGGATCTGGTCTGACAACACAAGGTGGACATCCCACTACCAGTGCATTGCATCAACAATCAAATGTTTGGAATCAATATGAATCACCTTGCAATAAATGTATGCAGATGGTAGTGACTTATCATCAGAAGATAGTGATCTGTTGTTGACACTCCAGACATCAAGAGGAATTATTCTACTAGTTAGGTAAAACGTTGTTTTAATAATTATTTGATTATGTAATTGCTTGTCACATTTTTGAATTATTTAATAAATTTTATTGCAGATGACTGATTTTCTTACTGGTGACCACGCCGAAATAAATGCAGTTACCAGAGCGAAACGAGAAGAACGACAGAAAATATTTTCCAATTTGCCACAGAAGACCCAAGAGTTCTTGGTTCCTAAACCAACATTTTTTGATGGAGTATCCGATAAAGCTGAAGATTGGATTCAAACGACCAAGGATGTTGCAATTTTCAATCACATGGAATTGAATTTTGCATTCGATTTTTTACTGCGAGTGGATGCCAAGCAGATATGGCAAGAATTCAGTAGCCACAGAGATAGTATTTCCAATGACGAAGTGGAAAAATGGTTTTCCGAAACATTTACTGACGTGCGGACAGTTTGTGATAAAATGAAAGATTTGTCATCCGTTCAACAAAGAGCTGACGAAAAGTACCGAAGTTTTTAAAAAAGTTTTTAAAAAAGTACCGAAATGGTGGATGACATTTTCAATCTAAAGCTATCCGCAGAAGAAATGACTCGATTATTTGTATTTCAGGGACTGAAATGTGACAAATTGATAGAGTCTTTTGCATTGGATCATTCATTAAGTGATGACAGGCGCCGAGAACTGGCTAGCAATTTGGAAAAATTGACAGTGCGTCAGGAGATCAATGCGGTCAAACCCAAGTATGCCGATATGGTATCCAGAAATACCAATCCAGAGTATGCGCGTCAGGTTACACAGCCCAGTCATTCTGTACAACAGTCGTCTCGAATTCTAGACAGATCATAGCCTATTGTTGGTATTAATGATCGTTTTTTTGATAATAGATATTTGCGTCACACAACGCCATCTCGAAATCAGTCTGAAGATCGATATGGTCAGAATAATAGGCCTCAGAGATTTATGAAAATGATAGCAAAGAAGTTTTATAATAAGTGTAGAGGTATTGCCCCGCCGAATCAGGAGGTCCTCCGTCCCGGCGCATGTTTCTGTAGTGGAGATATAACACATCAAAGAAGAGAATGTCCCTTGAGAAATCTTTGTTTAATATGCGGTAAGCACGACCATAGATTCAAAAATTGTTATTTGTCAACAAAACCAAATCAAATTTCCCAAAGAAGAATAATGTGCATCCATGATGACGAAACTGATGACCCGATCGAAGAAAAATTACAGGAAATTGAAGAAGATAACGACTAAAAAAACCGGTATCAACCCCTCGTGCCTATCTCGTCGGTGGGGTTGAGTCAGTAAATATTATTGAAGGCAGAGATAGAGGACGAAGAATGAGACATGTGATGAAGAGGGGATGTTCAAGAAGGCTGATGGTAGAATATGGAGTTTAATGAATTGTAATGGAATTAATGTTGAAATGTTATGGGATTCCGGTGCTTCAATCACAGTTATGAGCAAAGATAACTGGCATCGGATAGGAAGACCAGGTATGCAGAGATTAGACATGAAATTTTCAGGTGCTTTTTCTACAAGTTCTGAAATGTGTTTAGGTAAAATATATGTTGATATTTTGTAGCTCGTTGTTAAGGGGAAAAAGGAATAGTGATTATGCGAAATATATCCCCTGGATTTATTGGAGGAATCGATTTGATGAGAATATGTGGCATAGACTTAACGGAAGGGAATACTATAGATACTTCTGACGTGGAATAGAAATTTAATAATTGTGATCGTATTACTGCCGCATTAAGGAGTTTAATTGACAAGTCAAACTTGCCATTAACTTTACTTGTTAAAGAATATGGATCAATTGTTATGGCTTCAAAATTTGATTTAGGCTACACAACGGTAATCAAACATGAAATCCGGACTACCGGTCCACCAATTTCTGCAAATCCTAGACGCCAGCCCATGCATCTTGAAGACAAGATTAATAAATTAGTTTTTGATATTATTAATATTATTAAGTCATTATTAAATCAGCTAATATTATTAAGTCATGTAAGAGTCCTTGGAATTCTCATCTGGTTATTGTACCGAAAAAAGATTAATCCACCAGAATGAGCTTAGATTTTAGACGACTGATTAATGTTACGGAGAAAGTTACATTTCCTGTGCTGGATATTTACACATTGTTGGATACTTTAGGGGGTCAGTAATTTTTTCGTCTATTGATTTAGGTCAAGCGTATAATCAGGTGGAACTGGATGAAGAATCAAAATTAAATGTTATATTAATTTATGCTAAGAATGAGGAAAACCATTTAAGCATATTAAAACAACTGTTTACAATAATTAAGCAATTTGGTTTGATGGCAAACCCAGATAAATGTGTTTTTGGAACCAGAAGACTTAAGTTTTGGGACACACAATCAGCAACAAGGGCGTAGAAACGAACTATGATAAAATCAAAAAGATTATGCAAGCTAAAAGCCAAGGATGTATTACACAGCTGAGGTCATTTTTATGGTTAGTAAACTATTATCGGCGGTTCATTAAAGATTACGCATTAATTACCGCACCATTGTATGCTATGCTGAGTGAAAAAGAGAAAAAAAATCACTGGACGGAAGATTGCAAGTCGAGTTTTAATAAGTTGAAGAGTGAATTGGCAACTGCTCCAATATTAGCATAACCAGATATAAAGAAAACAATGATTTTAGACATGGATGCAAGTTTTGGAGCTATCGGAGCAGTTTGAGTCAAAATGATAATATTGGGAAGGAGAAAGTAATTGCATTTGCATCTAGAACTCTAAACGACCACGAAAAAGGTTATTGTGTAACTAGAAAAGAATTGCTGGGGGTTCATGAGCTTATAATGTATTTCAGACATTATCATTATGGGAAGAAATTTTTAGTCCGCACTGATCATAAGACTTTAACTTACATGACAAAAACCAACAAGCCTATTAGTCCACAATTCCAGACATGGCTTGCTAATTTATCTAGTTTTAATCTTATTTTGGAATATCGGAAAGGAAAAGAGCATACTAATGCTGATGGACTTTCAAGAATTGATGAAAAACTCAATGTTTGACACGTCATCACGGAGCAAAGTCAAATAAATCAAAAGTAAAGTTTTGAAGTTTTTTGATTTTGAAAGTTTTTGAAAAATTTTTGAAAGTTTTGATTTTGTAAAGTAAATCAAAAAATCTAAAGTAAAGTAAAAAAAACCATAGAAACAGGAGATTTGAACAATGAAGACATCAGAGCGATATAATTGTCAGACTCAATACTGAAATCAATACATCAATGGCTTGGAGGTTCCTCTCAGAATATAAATGTGGAAGTGAAGAAAAGTAAATATGTCAAGAATTTTGATCAATATGAATTGATAAATGGAATTGTTATGAGGAAGAATGAAAAGACTTTACAGTTATTAGTCCCAGAAAATTATGCAGAGAAGTTAACCCAGTATATTCACGAGGAGTTGTGTCATCTGGGAAGCAAAAAGTTAGTTGAATATATTCAGGAAAGCTATTATTGGCCAAACATGAGTAAAACTATCGAACTCATGGTACAAAGATATGAAATCTGTGCAAAAAGAAAAACATATTTGGGGCGTACAAAAAGAGTTATTGATACCATGAGAAGATTTCGGGCAGCTGGAACAAAAGATAATTGATGTAGCATACTTTTCCGAATTCAAATCTAGATACAAATATTTACTTGTGATGATAGACCGTTTCAGCAAACTAGTGAGTCTTGTACCGTTGACTAAACAAGATGAATTGAATGTTGCAGAAGCTATAAAAGATCACTGGCTTTACAAGTTTGGGAAGCCTAAATCTACATTGTCAGACCGATGCCGAGTATTTGAAGGATCTATTTTAAGGAAACTAACAGAAAAATTTGGAATTAAACAAAAATTTATTCTCCGTATCAACATCAAGCAAATGGATTAGCAGAGCGAGCCATTCGAATTGTACGAGATATGTTGATTACATCTTTGAAGAGTAAGAAAGAAAAAATAGCATGAAAGAAAATGATTCCAAAAATAGAGTTTTCCATAAATGCAACATATCGGAGCTTAACTAAATGTTCACCGTTTGAAATTGTGTTTGGGAGAGAAGTTATTTTACATGGGTTACCACCATCAAGCAGTACTGATCATGAGAGAATAATTTTGGAAACGAAATTTGAATCAGGAAAGGGGGCAGACAAACTTCGAAACTTAGAAGCAATCAGAAGAGGCCATAGAGATTTTCAGATCGGAGAAAAAGTTTTAGTAAAGAAAGAACCTCACAACATGAAGAAAAATGGAAACAGATATGATGGTCCTTTTCAAATTTTTGAATTTTAAGTCCACATCAAGTGTTGATTGATTATCCAGTAAAACCAAATCCAAAAAGAATTGAATGATTGAAGCGCATCCTAAATTCTGATGGAGAGGGAAGTTAGATAAAACGTTATTTTAATAATTATTTGATTATGTAATTGCTTGTCACATTTTTGAATTATTTAATAAATGTTATTGCAGATGACTGATTTTCTTACTCTACTCTTTGAATTGAAACGTATTCTTCAGTCTCTCTTCTTTTTATTAAATCAGCTACAGTTTCATAAATCTACTCTTGTGAGAATGGATGAGTTCCCATCAACTGTCAAAGGAATTTTAAACGAATTAATGGAGAATCCTTTACTTTATCAAGATGAAGCACAGAACTTCAATCCATCAACATCAACGGCTCTTGTTAATGAAAATAAAATTGATACTGATTTTATGCATCTAAAAATTGTACAACAATTTATCATGTGTATGATGAAAAACTTTGCAGATCGATTTTCTGGTCAAGTTATGTGGATGTGTTCCGCGACTTCATTATTTGATCCTTCATTAGATTGTCAAAGTGAGTACCTCATTTTTTTGTGTTGCAGGGGTGGAGCACATATTTCACACACAGTTAACGCAACAATAGGCTTAGGTTGACTTTTTTTACTTTTCTTTGACCACCGAAAGTACGTGACTTTACCAATATCATCACAAACTTTGCCTTACTGTTGTGTTAACTGTGTTTATTTATTGAAATGTTGTAAAGAAAGGTTTTTGGTTTTATACTCATTGTTTCATTGTCATTTAGATCGAGTGCAGTCGATCAAACAGCTGCGATTGATTTGTACATGTAGTGACCATTTTTTCCGTGAATTTCCACATACGAAAATTATTTGTGTATAATGAATTATTAAAATTTTACCATTAAAAATTTTTTATAATTAATAAATTTTTATCATTAATAAACTTTTATCATTAATAATTTTTTAACATAAATAAATTTTAACCTTCAATAAATTCTTACCAGCAATAAATTTGTACCAATAATTAATTTTCACAAAAAAGCTTTTTATCCCAGTTTCACTGTTGCTCCTTTATAATGGTATTCAAAAATAAAGTGGATCAACAAATTAAATTAATTCTTAAAATTTAATTTAAAAAACAATATTGTTTTAATATACAGCGGAATTTTTTATATTTTAATTTTTTAATACATCTTTGATTTTCAAATTTCTTTTAATTTGTCGGTGGATTTATTTTTTTATTTACTTTTATAATTTCAAATGTTCAATGAGACTTTCCTCGTGTCTTGAAACTCTACAATCGTGTCAGAAGTAAAAACGCCCGCAGACCGTCGACACTGCTCCGCACCGTCCGCCACAACAGATTGTGTTCACCGCCGCTCCAATTACAACACAGATTACTCTCGTACCAACGAAAACCGAACTGAGCCGGATGACGCAGCAACTTGTTCTGCATTAACGATTACAGAGGCCGATCTGGCGCGAGAATCGATGATATTTACAATAATCTATCGTATAAGTTCACTTATTTTTGATTCACCTTATATTTGGGGCAACATTTTTAAAATTATTTAAATTTTAAAATTAATTGTTCCTTCCTAAATTATTCTAATAATAATAATAAACGAATAAATCATAATATTAATTATAACTTTTCTACTAAACTTGTGAATTATAATAATCTATTTAAACACTGGTTCGGATGTGGTACTCCGAGGAAATCGCTCACACACACTTGTCATTGTCTTCATACACAACATTCGACATGTCACAATTCAAACACTACATACACAGCGCACCAACTATACACAACACTCATTTCAAAAGTGTAACCGCACAATCTGACGATTACTTTCACAACCGATGACCACACAACCACACGACACGGCGCGTCAAGGCTCACCGCATCTTACCTACAGAAACAGACACTATCACATGCACTAAACAGATTACAACCACACCAAATTCGTCACACAGACGCTACATATCGATCAGAATAAGGGGATGTTCTGAATTTTCACATAATGTATTTATTGTAGACCCACTTCCACCATCAAATCCCTCATGATGACCCTCCAAACTACTACAAGACCACAATTCTACTTGACACATGGTTACAAACCACTAAGGGAGAACTTAACATGGCTACAATATGACATTAAAAACCCAACCCTACTTGATTATCATACAGTACTACTAGGGGGCAACGATACGGACTCCGATCACACATCAAATGCGTATGCGGACAGAAACGCTTTAAAGGTTACGCCACCCACATTCTTTGTTGATCAAACCGGTTCACCCAAAGTATGGTTGGACCTCATAGATTTCAGGTTCCAGGCGATCTGCATCAATATTAGCCGCGCTGCAGTAATCGACACTCTCCGTCTCCATCAAGCCACCGCCGCCTTTGCCTATATGAAACGCAGTGGAAGGCCGCGTATCACAAGCAAGGTGACAGATCGAGCTATTTTGAGATCCTGCAAGATCAATCCATTTTCTGGTTCTCGCGCAATACAAGCTGATCTTCCAACTAACATTGATAAATTGCCTAGCGCACGAACCATTCGTCATACAAGCCTGCCAAGAACCGCGTTTATCGTCGAAGAATATTCGTGATAGGCTCGCTTTTGCAAAAGCTTACCAATATTGGACAGTGGATCAATGGCGTTCGGTGATGTTGAGTGATGAAACCAGAATCTGTCAGCATGGCACATGGGTCCGCACGGTGTGCCGGCCGCCTGGTGACCGCTTTAGGACACAGTACACTGTTCTCACTGTGTGGAGTGCGCCGAAAGTTATGATTTGGGGCGCAATTGTTGCCAGAGGTCACTGCGGTCATTGATTCTGTCCCAAGGGAACTACTATCATTTCGCCTGTGTACAACGGCATTCTTCGTGATAAGGTCTAACGCTTCCTTCAAATGCGTCAGTGCAATTATTTCCAACACAATGGGGCTCCTTGCCATCAATCGCGACTAAACAAAGTCTAGGTGGAAGCAAATGAGATCAACATTCTGGCTCCATTGCCTGGTAACTCACCTGATTTATCACCGATTGAAAATTGTTGGAGAATAGTGAAAGAAAAGGTTGCTAAGCATGCCCCCACATCATATTATGACCTACTTGATGTGATTAAACGTGTTTGGGTACAGCAGATCATCCCTAAACTCACTGACAATCTAATCGCGTCAATGCCACGCCGATTGGCAGTAGTGATTAATTCAAAAGGTGGTCCTAAAAAGTACTACTGGAAGAGTGTTTGAATTGTGCATTCATATCTGTATTTTTGTTATAATTTGTATGTTCTAAATATATCCTTAATACTTCGTTACAATATCAGTTAGTCAAAAATCTCAGTACTTTTAAGGGTGGCTGGTGAATTATGGCCACGACTGTATATTTTTATATTATTTATTATTATTATTATTATAAAATATTTGAACCTCCGACACCCCTCCCCTTTTTTGGCACACATTAGGAGGATTATTGAGAGATACCAGAAAAAGTGCTTTTATTGCGCTATCACAATGTTATATGTATAGTTGTAATTACTGAATTCTGCTTTCAAATTTTGAAATTCGTTACTCTTAATCTCTGAAAGACAGTAATTATCTTTTAGACGAAATTACAAGAACTTGTAAGAAATCTAAATATTTATTCATTGACTTGTGGTTAAGGTTTGATAAAAGACTGTATCATTTTGTCATATTGCTAAACACATTGTGACAATTGAATGTTCCGATTGCCAGATTATCGTTAGTAGACACTAAATGATAGTAATAAAGAGATAAATGTGCTTCCAAGCTCTATTATTTATGTTTTTAACTTTTTAAAAAATATGTTAAAAGTAAAACTTCATGAAACTTCAATAATTTCTATTTTTAACAACCTCCTTTCTTGCAAGAAGCATTTATTAGAAAAATATAATGTTCGTTTGATAAAAATTAATTTTCAAAAAATTTGTGTTTCTCAAATAATCCGAATTAAACTTTTATCTCGTGTTTTAATTATTAATTGCAATTAATTGTATTATATATATAATAAAATTTCCTTTTGTTTGTTTTAATAGACATTTTTTTCTAATTCAACCAATGTTTGGCGTTTACGGGGAAGATAGATGTAAATATCATTTGAAATTAATAAAATTAAATTTGTACCATAATAAATTCAGTGAAATGAAACATTAATATACAAAGTCCTTCACGAAGTATCATTTATAATAAACATTTTTTAATCTGAAACGTCAATTTACAATGAAAAATTGTTTTATTGCATCTATTACTATTTTATCAGGTATCGTGAAGGAGACAATTGAACTGGGAACAATGGATTGTACGTGATAAATGCTTCGCAAATCTTCATCGATAATTCTCCCACAATTTTAAAACATATTTGAAATTCTTTTTCCATTCTGAAAAGCTCTTTATTATTTGTAAAAATCAATGAAGCAAAATATCGTTTTAGATAAAGAATTTTTTTTGACAACTTAGAATTAGTAATTATACATAAATCACATTATATTCATTATAGGAATGCAATAATGTCAGATCAGAGTCATCTCGAACTATTTGGGTTATTTGTTCTCTTCGTTGTTTATTTTAAATTTGAATATTTGTCGTATGATGAGTGTTGCTAAGGGTGCGACGATGTATTGTTTAACGATGTATCGAAACACGCATCGTTAACGATGCATCGAAAAACCTTCATCGTTAAACGATGCATCAAACGCCTGCATCGTTAAACAAGGCATCGAAAAATAACAAAATAAATAATAATTTAATAAACGTTAAGTTTATTGTGAAAACTAATAAATAAACTAGTAAATTAGTATGTAATGTTTATAGATTAATTGAAATTATATTAATTATTATTAATTTATTAATTTTAAAATAAAATATCATTCTTATTTATATAAAAAAATTAATATAAATATTTATAATAATTAGGACTTTAGGAACAAATGAAAATATAACTTTAGGAACAAATGAAAATATAACTTTCCTTAAAAAGGAATAAATGAAAACTACTGAAACTAGAATTTTACTCGAAAGTTCGAAAATATTTGTTTAAAAAACTAAAATTGTAGTAATTATATTGTCGAGTTATTGTAAAGGTGAATAAAGGTGTGATTTCATTATATGTTAGATAAAAAGGTATGCAGTCTTTCGATGCATCGTTTAACGATGTGTGTTTCGATGCATCATTTAACGATGAAGGTTTTTCGATGCATCGACCATATTTAACGATGTACGATGCGATGTATCGCTCCCTAGTGTTGGTCCTACAACAATTATATAAAAACAATGTAAAAGTTTATTATAAAAAACTATGTAAAATTTTTATTAACATGGTAATGAAGATAATTAATAAACAAGTAAATTAGATAAAAAATATACCCATGCTTTATGCGGGCAGAACGTTACTTGTTCAACTCAATTATATTTTTATTATTACCACGTTTTACTTAACTTGCTTTGGGTTCTGTCTGTCTTTCTGTTTGTTTGTGATGTTTCACTTTTCACACGCTTTTTTAGACCACTTCCACTCATCCGATCGTT
>MQRK01220382.1:8164-21853 GCA_001938485.1 Girardia tigrina
TTTGAGAACCGCCGATCATTGGGGCATAGACGGTGCTGAGAATGTTTACGATGATATATTCGAGAAATATCTCACGTTGCGGGTCCATATAGATTGAATAGATGATACTGAGACAATTCTTGAGCACATCAAATCATGTCGCGACTTTAAATTTAACGATTTATACGCTTCATTGCCTTTTTCGATTAACGATGCTGTTTGACGAATTTCATATGCAGAAACTGTTTTATTCTGATAATTAATTTCAACACAGAAAACAAATCCAAAATATCTCCACTAAAAAGTTTTTCTGCATTTTTACTCCATGTCATACAAGAAACAGCAACTTTATATTCGCCAGGGATAACTAACTGACTCATTTCATGTAAAACTAAAACATCCTTTAACGGAATCGTCAAGATATAAATCGATCCATCAATGAATCCGACGGCGATCAATACGTCGACAGTGTGAAGAATTTTCAATTGGCAGACCTAAAAATCTTTTTTCAGCAAAAGATTTTTCATTAAATTAGTTTTACGATTAATGATATAAATATTGCCGTTATTCGTGCCGACCACAACAATATCGACGTTTACATCGAATGCCGTTATTATTACATTAAATCTCTTTAGAAATTTTCCTTTAGAAAATCTCGGAACACTTCCCAAAATCCTCTCGACCGATTCGTGTTCGACAATTAACAAACTGGAGTCAAATTCCATTCAAAAAAAGATGGCAAATCTCAATCTCAATTGAAAAAAATTCTCCCGCCAAAAAATATTTTTTTAACTGATCCGATTAAACAACAAAAAATACATCAATAATTCGATCGATTTAAATCGATTTTCAAAAACAATTCGGCCAATCAGAAAAGGCCACGTGATAAACAAATCGATCTATTTCCACATAAACAACAGCACACACACAGGCTCAAGAAAGACACACATGTTATCACTCAATTCTAATTGTTTCAGTGGGAAATCGATCGAATTTTGCGAATTCCTTTTAATCAAAACGACAAATCGATCGCTGGAATGCGACACGAGTGAATGTAGCCGCCGAATTCCATTGCGTGATTCTCGTTGAATTTGTATTTAATGGCATCGATTATCGTAGAGTGATTGTAGCGATCGAGATCGCATCCGAGCAAGATCTCCTCTCGCTACTTCTTCTCAGCATTGTCAGAATTCGGATAAAATGATTGTTGGAGAGTCGTAAATCAAGATACGCTAGGATTACGAAAGTGTTCCGGCTGATTTCGGTCCATCGGTGTTCAGGAAATCGTGGAAATCATTTGTATTACTATCGGCTCTTTATTATTTACTTCGTGAGGTTTCGATTCTTTGAGATTGTTCGATGATGACGCGGGCAGATGTTTCATGGAAAATAAGATCACAGAAATGTAAACGAAAACGATTATTTCTATGATGTATTTGCGTTTGTGAAGCACGCTTTTTTTCAAAATTTACCACAAGTTTTTAATCACT
The DNA here is from genome assembly GCA_001938485.1 of Girardia tigrina. Taxonomy (NCBI): domain Eukaryota; kingdom Metazoa; phylum Platyhelminthes; order Tricladida; family Dugesiidae; genus Girardia; species Girardia tigrina. Next base: position 9,634 of record MQRK01220382.1, read on the forward strand.
AATTTTACGTAGAAATATTTTCTGAATTTGGAAACGCGCCGAAATTAAATAAAGTTTGATTGATTCAGACAATCGCATAAATCGAGGAAATAATTTATTTAATTATCGGCAATTAATAAATTAGTAAAAATTTGATTTAATCATTGAAATTTATTACGATAATATAATATATATAATTTATTACGATAGATGTTTTTTTACAAAACCGTGGTTATTATTTATATTATATTTTGACTTCTTTCCATTGAATATAAAAACTTTTTGTTAATAAAAATAATCAACAATTCATAAAGAAAAATAAATTCAACAAAATTTTTAATTGAATTATTTTTCCCCTCTCAGTATATATTATGAAGATTAATTAGATTAAAAATTAAAGTTCTACAGAAGAAAATTACCAATACTGTTTTGTCTTCACTCGGTACGGGTGGTAAAGGAAAGTTTCTTGCTCCCTCGGAAATTATTGTTTTCGGGATTGAAGTTTCATCAAAATTTGGAAAAAGGAATTCATTTGGACAAGAATCGCTTTCATTTGGAGTTGGGGTAAATTCTTCGGTCGAGTCCATATCAACTGGAAGGATGTCATTGCTGATCATTGAACAAGCCATAATACTAAAATACTAAAGATTTAAATATCGAAAAAAATTTAAATAAATAATAAAATAAAAATTCTAATTTTTTATAACTAAATTTATGACGAATTATTTCAAAATTCACAAATTAAAGGTAAAATCGGAACAAATAAGTAGAAAATAATTCACTTAAACATCTTCAATAACACTTTGTCATAAGGTTTTTCAGTCATTTAGGATCATCGACCTCCATAGCATAATTTTTCATATCCACTTTCTTTTAATTTAATACATCAATTTCATTAATTAAACATCAAATGGATTTCCAACAAATGCAAAAATATTTTACTATTTTATCTTCAGAAAATAATTAATTAAAGTGTAAGCAACATAAAACTTTATTTAAAAAAATCTCCTAATGTTCATGTAATAGATGAGCTTGATGAGCATCAGGAATCGATTGTGTTAGACTGAAAACTTATAAATGTGTCTCAAATCGTTGATGTCTTCCACAATTAATCTTAATAATCATAATAATAATAAATGTGTGAGGAATATTTTTATTTGTGTTTGTTGTATGTTGTTTTAGAATTGTGCTTCTTCCACTCAGATGGAAGATTGATATTTTCAAGGTTTTAAAACGTCAGATTATTTAATCAATTTACAAATTTTCAAAAACAACTTTAAAATTAAATTAATATATAAATAATATATTTAGTTCCTCGCGAGTTTTGCCAGGCACTAACAGCACCTACTGGTTTCTGTCAACGGATCGGCACCATTCAATCCTTTACAAAGAATCTTTATACCCTCACCACCCGATCGTCAAGAGTCTCGGCAGGCACTATAAGTACATGCCGTTATCCGTTGACAGATCGCAGTCTTGTCGATGTTACCTATCCTAAATCACTTCTGACAAAAAAGAAAAGAATAAAACTAAATCTTAAAATTACCTGTTAGAGCTGAAGAACTTACAGATTTCTAAATTTTTAAACTAGCATAAAATATAAATTATTTAAAGAAATTATTATTTAAAAGTGTTAATAACGATTAACACATAATTTTTTAAAATAAATTATAATCTAATAAATAGTTAATAAGTTAAAAAATATTACATTATAAGATATAGATTTTTAAATTTTAATAAACATAAAATAACGTTTTAATAAGAAATAAGATGTTAAAATTAACAAGCAATAAGGTTAAATAAAAATATAAAGGATTTGAATTTAATAATTTACGATAAGAATTTAATAAAAAAATAAGAATTTAATAATACTAAAATTAATAAGTAGAGAGCAAGTTTTTAATAAAAAATATTTACATAAATTTATGACAATTACATTTACATTTATCTATTTCTGATTCGTACCATATAAGGAAATAGTTCCTCGAAAAATTGTTTTAAAAATCGTTATTGTTACGGAAATATATTTTTACGTGCTATGACTTCAATGATTTCGAACATAACATTGTTTATACTCAAATTGATGCGTAGATATTTTATTCAATAATACAATTCAGAATACAAATAATGTGTGCCTTTAACGAATTATATGTAACGTTAACGAATTTATATCATTTTCTTCCACACAAAATTCACGATTCAGTAATAAGACAGTTCTCACGGATGACATACACGAATCAACCGAACCTCTAACAGATAAATTTAAAGACGGCAAAATTCAGATTGAACCCACGTCAGCAAATCAGATTATTCAATCAAATTTTTACGAAAATAATATTCAAAATATCGCGCTCAAAGTTCAAAATCATTTAAAAGTTTCTTTATTTAAATAATTAATATTATAATTGTATAATTATTAATCATATATATTTCTCTTTTAGATCCCGAGGAAATCTCCAATCACTCCAACACACGCATCAAGATTGGGTCTGGGTGATAACGGGCGATGGAATATGACCAAGGGCCCCAACATGTGATTGGACAACTCTGATCAATTTGAAACAAAGTTGAAAATAAAATTTTGAACTATATGAAATGATTTTCTATGTGGAAAACATAAAATATAAGCAGAGCAAATATGGTAAATTTTAAAGGTATTTTAAAAATATGAGCACATCACTACAAACTTTACAGCAGTTCTCTGGAAAAACTCAGGAACTGCCAAAACAAAACTCGAAAAAACATTATTGATATTATATTTTAATGTTCATATAATTAAAAATTTTTCCAATAATATAATTTAATATTAAATAATTGATTTAGTAGTAGTATTGTAGTAATAATTCTTAATTTTTTTAAATATAAGTTTTTATAATTCTTAAATAATTCTTAATTTGAATTATTTAAGCAATTATTTAAAAACTTTAATTATTGATAAAATAAATTAATTATTATTCATGATTAATTGGGATAAACACTAATCATTTGATTAATTATCTTATTTAACATTTGAAATTAAAAGAAATAGAAGAATCGTTTATTTTAAAATTTATTTATTGACAATTCACAATTACAATAACAGTTTCAAACATTACACTACAAATAAGTGAATATTTAAACACAAAAATTAAATAAATTGAAGAACTGTTTCGGATGTGCGATTTTCATGCTGGATGTTACTACGAAATTTATTAGAAGTTTGTGACATCTTTTATTGAAAATTATACACAAATCTCAACAAAATTGTTTTTACTATGCAATGTATACAGGGCATTTATTGAGTTTTCTTGAACAAGTCCAACAAAATATGTGACCACAATCGATTCTTATTTTAATTGGTTCCAAACAACAAACCATACACATCTTTTTTGATATTTTGATACTTCTTTTTGTATTTTGTTGCAAAAACAGATGTCGCTTAGCAAAACAATCTCTGTGTTTAACAATGTTTTGGTAAGATTTATCTAAACAATTTCTTTCAATCAAACCCATCAATGCAAGCAATTTATTACAATGTGTCAATTTTACATTAGTTTTTGTCTTTTTGAAATGCTTAATATAAACATTAAGAAAACTATTTTTGTTATCCATATATAATTTCAAAGCAAAATCTTGAATATTTTTTAACAGTTGGGATTTATCCAAAGATGAAAACTTTTGAAATTCTAAATAGACAATCATAATTAACGATAATATTACTTGACCACTGGTGAGATATGTCATTTATTTTTTCGTGATTTTGAGATCAATATTGATATTGTAAATAAATAAAAGTAATTATATATATATATATATAGTGAAGAGTTCAATTTTGTGTAAATTAAAGTTTTTTTGACTGAGTAATTTAAACGTTTTTGACTTTTCAATAGTAAAGTACAAACTGGTCTAAAGGGTCACAAAAGAAATTGAAACTTTTTAAAGAAATTTTGATATTGAAATGTGACATGGGCAATTGAGATCCTAACATAGAATAAAGTCTCTGTATTTCCAGAAAATTGCAATTTTTAATAAAGATTTTATAATAATATCTTCGTATTTTTATATTATACATCATCTTAATTATCACCAGTATCATCAATAAACAGAGTTTATTCACAAAGAATTAGAAAAGTAATATGCGAAGTATATCTTAAATATATAATTTATTACTTTTTGTTGTAATTGAGGACATTTTTAAAAGATTTAAAAGAATTTTGCTTTAATCATATATAAAAACCAAAAAAATATATTTTTTAATGAAATACATTCAAAACATTTTCTACTAAAACTATTATTTTATTTATACAATTAATAAAATTATAAATTAAAAATAAACAACAATAGTTTGTTTATTTAAATCAGATGTTAGATTAATTAATTATTTATAAATATTTATATCTATTATACAATTTAATTTATTAAATTTTAAATATTATGAAAATTTATTAACAAAATTTAATCGATTTTAATTTCCTGCTAATTATAACTAATTTTAATATTTAAAAATAATAATAATTATGTTTTAAAGGAAACGCAAACATAAAGTAATTAATTGACAAAATAATTTTAATTTTCATAATTAAAAAAGATTTTTATGCTCAACAGCAAATTCCGACAAAAAACAAATATTACCAGTTATTTTCGATTTTCACACTTCTCATTTCGTTCTGATTATTATTATTATTGTCGTTATTATGATTATTAATTAATGTATAATCCTCGTATACAGATCCTGTTTGAGATTTTACGGCCTGTTCGATTTGATTAAGATAACTATCGAGAATTTCGGGATCTATCTTCGAAACCGCGGGCTTCGGAGGAGGCAAATCAATGTTCTGTTCAAGCTTCTTCAATTTATCTATTAGTTTCCGATCTTCCTCACTGAAACAACTAAAATTTGACAAAAAAATTAGTAAAACCCAAATAAAAAGTGAATAATTATTTTTTTTCATGTATAAAATATTAATGCAATATGTAAAACTATTTTTCGAATATTAAAGAATATGTTAAAAAAATTAAATAGCTTAAAAGATCTTAATAATACTTTACTTATAATATACAGAAAAATCTCATATATTTTATTCTAAAAATTAAAATTAATCTACTTGAAATTAAATATGAAAATTCTGGATTCCTCTGTTAAGCGGAGGTTATTTTCAATTTTTAATTTGAATTTTTAAATGTTTTTGACAGTAATATTGTGTATGATATACGATTTTCAGACACCAATTTTTTTAAAAAAAGGTTTGTAAAAACTTAATATTGGGGTAAAAAGATCAATATTGTTTATATATGTGAGCATAACAAAGGAAGTTTTGAGGCATATAAAACCAGATCAAACTTGGAAAATGAACATAACTTATTCGGTGAGAAGAACCCAAATGATGACAAATTAATAAAATTTGTTGGTTAAATATTTTTGTATAAAATTTCCATTATAAAATGCTAATGCTAAAACCCTTTAAGATGAGGATTTATGAAATATCGGTAATATCAAAATTGTTTCTTTCACATTTTAAGTCTAAAGTTTTCTCACAAGTAAATCGAAAAGGTTTGTGGTTAATCAAAAAAGATTAATCAGGTATATAAATTTTATTGTCACGGTGTCCAAACTGATAAGTTTGATATAATTGATAAAAGACTGAAAAAGATAAGGTTTGAAGTGAAATTATTCCGGCCTTTAGTTATTTAAATAATATGGACATTATCATGGTCTTTTCTCAATTTACAAAAACAATTTGACCGGATTAGCAAAAAACTTGCAAAATCATGGAACTCGGAATCACTACTGGTCTTATGTATATGAACTATGAAAGATTGCAGATTTGCATCCATAAGTGTGTAAAACGACCATTTTTAACTTTATACCTAGTTTAAAGGTTATACCCGAAATACAAGCTATTGTTCAATATGTATATGATGCCAACATTTATAACTTTGGGGACACAAAACGCCATCACTAAATCATGATTAGTAAGGATTCTCAATCGAATCTATCAAGTAAAGTTCTTTGCATTTGTTGCGCTCATTCTTTTCAAAAGGTCAATGAATTTATATTGAGAAGACACTACAAGCAGTCACTCATTAACATTGAAATTTACTGAAGTTAAGTCACATAAATACTTAAAATCTTTTAATAAATAGAAATTACTATTATTAAATAATAGTTTTAAATAATAAATTTATTATATTTTATTATTTTTTTTACCATTTAAAAAGCATTTATTTTAATTATTTTGCATTATTTATTAATTACTTATAATTTAATTAAAAACGTTTTATGATCCTATTTTAAAATTTTTAAAAAATATCTATTAACAGCATCACAATTTGAATGTAAACATGTATTGACAACACAAACAGGATTCTTCACAACAATTTTCAGAGGTCATCTTTCTTTCATTGATATAGTTTTTGTTGATGTATTCAAATCTAAAAGAACAATGAATGGGAAAGTTTTCAATATTAATTTTTAATTTCTTAAATTTTATTGGATGAAAAGGCGTTATGAAATTTTTAAATGAACATTAATTTTTAAAATATATTAAATTTAATAAGTTAAAATCATTTACTAAAAATATTATTAAAATTTATAATTATCAAACTTTAATTAGTACTTAAAATTAATCTCATTAGATTCAAATAATCAATCAATAAACATATCAATCCCATCTGAGTAGGAGAGTCACAAATCTAAACAGCATACAAACAACACACTTACAACATTCACAATTATCACTCACAATATCAATTTAATATACCAATAATATTAAACTAGCGGGGACAAGTCTCAGTGTTATCCTTTTTGTATAAATTGATGTAAAACAAAACTAATATGCATTCGTTTTCAAATCAAATTTTATTTTGTTTTTAACTTTTTAGGTCATATTATAATTTTTCTGGCAAAAATATTCATCAATTTCCTGAATATTTTCTCATGTCGTCCATTGTCGTACAGTATTAATATTCATATTAGTATTTGAATGATTAATAATTTCGCAAAATTGAATCAGCATTACTTTGTCTGTTAAAAAATTGACAAAATTATGTGTTCAATAATCAATTTACTTTGAAAACGTTAATTTAATAATATTTAACATGTTATTGTGGGCGTCCAGTCACTCAAATATTTTATTATATTTTCGATAATTATTATTCATCAAATATTTGTACAAAAACTACTTTTATATAAAAATAATATTTATCATACTAAAAACGAAGTAAAATCTCGGTCCATCTCTTAAAGAAGGAACAAAACATCTAGGAAATCTTGGATCATTTGATTAGAATTACTCAAGACGAAATTTTTTCCATAGTTTTTTTATATTTTTACAGAAAATAATATTTGCCAGGAAACGCAATTTTAGAAGCAATAATAATATTTAGAATCAAAAACTAAAAATGACCATTCGAATGATTTTAGAACATTATATGATTCAAAAAATATTTTGAGTAAATTATTTCTGAGAATAAATAGTACTTTTCTCAGAATATATTAATTATAATTTCAAGAAATTATTTTTATAAATTATTAAAAAAATTTATAAATATTTTATTTTCTTGGGCAAACATGTTTTGGTAAATATTCAGGTTTAAACCATTTAGAACCAAAATTATTGGGAACTTTTCAAAATAATATTAAACTAATTTTGTAAGTACTCAAAAATTTTATTATATTTTACAATAATTATAAAATATAATAATAATAATAATAAAATATTTGGATAAAAGTTACTTTTAAATAAAGATAATATGTATCATACTAAAAAAGAAATAAAATCAAAAATATTATTTTATTAAAAAGCAATTTAAAGGACTAAAAAAACTAAGTCTTAATTTTCAATAACAATTTTTTTACGATAAAAAGTTTCACAAAAATAAATAATAAACAAATTTAATAAATTTTTAATTTTTTTTCAAATATCTTATTTGTTTTTACAAAAATAAAGAAAATATAAATATCGCAAAATATCAGATATCAAAAATAATGAAAGTAAAAACAAAAGCTTACATAAAACAGAGATTTTCAGAGATAAGAAATCATTCATTATAATTGTAATTAATAAATAAGTGTTTTAAAATAAATATTCAAAGCAGTTTTAATTAATTAAAAAACGATGAGAAAATAGAGCATGAATTTGTGTGCGATGTCGCAGACAGCACAGTTGTAAATTCTGTGCGGCCAATCAAACGCGAGTATTTCTCGGTGCACCGGGTGCCACATACGGGGGTGTCAGTAAAGTATGAGTACACATTCTGCACCATGAAAACATTCAAAACAAAACAACAAAAAACAATAAATTAAAGCACATCATTTATTACTACTACAGATTATTAATATTTACGATAACAAAATAACAGCGCTTGATGAAGACCATCGTGCTATTGAGTAACGAATTTGTACAATTAACAAGCACAATCCATTGATACAGGATCATTGTGATAAGTGCTTACACAAATGAACTTTGGTAATATGTATTCATGATATGCGGCGATCAAGTGATTGTTGAATCCGTTTAGTATTCGAATGAATTCCTGTTGTTCATACCACTTTATGATGATATATCATTGAACATTTTCCAACAACACGCCTCGAAGATCACGCAAGGGTTTGGTGAGGACAAATCACTCAACCGAAGGATTTCACGTCAATCGACAAAATTTGTATTTACGTTATATTAGTTTTCCAGATTTATAAATTATCAGTTTTACACAAATTATTTTTGTTATTATTTTATATTTGTATTACTAGTTTTAGTAAGTATTATAGATTAATTTTTAAATTAATTTTCATTTAGTAAATCTATTATTTTAGTCTTTCAATGCATTTCGAATGAAGCTTCAAAAAGTTCTGTGAACCATAAATTGATTAATGTATTTACTTTGCGCAACGATAAAATTAAGAGTAACATCACAAGATAAACGTCACTAGGACAAAACATTAGAAATTAAATAAATAAAAAAAACTTAGGTTAGGGATTTAGTGTTAGGGTTATATGGTTTATTTAAATTTGCTTGGTGAATCACAGTAAGCGACTCATATTTACCAGACTCGTCGAGTCCGAGTCCGAGTCTGATTCTTTTGCTTTTGTTCTATTAAAAATCAAAATATTAAAACATATTCTTCTCTCTTTAACAACAAAAAAAGTTCTTTCAGCATTTTTTGAAATTGGTTTAATAGTTAATATTGCATTATATATTTTTTTCTAATAAATCTGATCTTTGTTTGGTACTGTACAATAATGAAAATTTTTTTCCTGCTGCTCCAGTTGTTCGCATAAAGTGTGGATATGGGAGAATTAGTATATTTCAACAAATTGTCTATTTCCTCTTCCAACGTAATTAAAAATACATTATCATTTGAGGTACTAGAACTAGATTTCTTAATGATGCTTTCTGATGGAAAATCTTTGGTGTCATCAAATAATCTTTTACCTTTTTTTAATAGAATATAAAAGTATTTGTTTTGAAAGCATTGTGTCTTTAGTCAGACATTCTAATAATTCTTCTAAATTCTTGTTCTTTCGACAATTAAATCGGAATTGCATTGCAGATAAAATATCTTTGTCATTAGCGTAATTTATAGTATTTTTGAACTTTTTAAAAAGAAAAAAGAAAGAAGTATGCACGAATTGAAAAATGCTTGTTCCATTTATGCATGAATTTTCAAATTTTAACAAAGACCCGGACTCGACGAGTCTTAGACCGAGTGTGGGGTCCGATTATTTCCAGCTAGACTCGGCGAGTCAGAGTCCAAATACTCGAACTCGAAAAACCATACTTGTGATGTTTTGTCATAGTGACGTTTTGTCATGCTATGTTTTGTCCTAGAACCGTAAAAAAGAATGATAAGACTGATTAAGTATGACAAACATCAAGACAATGTAGCAGTTTTCCAATGTTTTAAAAGTCCAATATATAATAGATATATTTCGTTGTTACAATATATTAACAATATAAAAACGGAATATAAATACCCTATTCAATGTTAAACTAGTTCCCTATTCTAGGTTTTACATTATTCTCCTCATTTATCGCAATCAAAAATCCTTCTACTACAGGGCTTAACATCAACTTTACTTTATACAATTAGTTTTTTATTGTATAATTCCAACGGGGAGAAGGATGAATTTATTACTTTTCAGGGATAAAAAATAACTTGATTTAACCATTTCAACACCCATTTTTTAATTTCAGTAATCCATGTAACATTTTAGCCCAAAATATGTTTGTCCAATTTATTTCGACTAATTTAAGCATTTTATTCATTGATTTCAAAAAAAAATATATTGCATATACTATACAAGGTAATCAAGAATGGTACTTAGCAAAACGACCATGGATTACTAAAATAAAAAAATCGTGTTGAAAGGAACAATATGTCCCAACAGTGTTGAAAGGGTTAAACTGAGCATGAGAGATCCTCATTTTACAGGAATTTTACATGAATTGATTATAATTTATTATTATCCAATATAATAATTTGTTTTCGCAAAATTTAATAAATATGAATAAAATAATATGCGTACCTAAAATGTACCTAAAAACATCTTTCCCAAGTCTACATAAATTTAGTTTTAATATGGAACATTTACTTGTGAATTTACGATGAACAATTCTTTCGATTGTATTTGAATGCGAAAAAGTTTTGAAGATATTTTAATGAAATTATTTTTTTTGTTTATTTTTTTAACTTTTTTTACAATAAACAACAGAGATTTACAAAGTCTTAATAAAATGATAAAATAATAAAAATCTTAGAATATCCTAAACAAATTTTCCTTATAACTGAAAGCTGAAAGCAACCGAACAATTGCGCAACAAGTGAGTTATGTTATTTAACTTTTCAATTAAAAGTAAACACTCTTACTCTGATTACACAATCATTCTTAAGTAATGTTACATGAATTGATTATAATTTATTATTATCCAATATCTTCAGAAAATACTATCAAAGTCTTTTAATAAATCATCAAAAAAACTAGTGGAAATATGTTCAATAAAATCATTTGTCATTAAGGTTATTTTAAAAACGTTTGTGTTTTCAAGAGGTCTTCAATTCTCAAAACAAAATACCCACCCTGACATTTGAAGAAGTATGATAGAACACCAATTTATGTTGATATGATAACAGGAAATGTTCATACACAGTTCGTGAAATATTGGAAAGTTTTGTAAGATTTAACCCATTCACTCAATCATAAAGAATAATAAAAGACAAATTATTTTCAGATGTTTTATATCATTATCAACCCAAACAAGAATATTTTTACTGTTTAAAAATAAATCAAAATTAATAAACTTAAAACTATCGTAAAAGAAACTTATAATCTAAAATTTATTAAAATTTGTAATGATCACTAAATGGAAATTGCTGTTGCCATATTGATGTCTTTAAGAATCTGAAAAGAGCAATTGCTGTCCTTTAAAAAGATCAGAGCTATTTTGAACATAATGCAAGCAAATTTAGTTCGGCATTTATTTCTGGCAAATGATGAAAACTGTCGTATCTTATTTCAGAAGTAGGATGTTTCTTTTCTTTTTTCTGTCTAGTAGATTCGTGGAACTAGGAAGTTTAGCAGAAGAAATCTCTTGGTCTTTAAATATTAAACTTAAACAAACGAATGCAAGTCTATCCATTTCTCCATTTGAAAATTAATTAGGGTAAGTTGCTTCTTCGGACATAATATACAGGTGTAAGCTACATTTCCATATTCAAGCCAACTCTAAATAATTGCTAAATCTTTATAATGAGACTCAGCTCTTAATGTTCATTTTCCTATAGATAAGGAAAATCCAGTAGCCTAACATAAAAAAATCCAGCTGTATCCACTCCACACATATTTTCATTACACGATCTCAAGACGTTCAACATCTGAAAATTGCTTATACTTCTTGTTCCATAATTGAACAACAATTCCTATATGCATAATTCTTATGAAGTTAGAAATCCCTGAGACAGGTTAGTTGTCAGTTCATTAAACAGTTGAAACTAAATTCTTGAGTATATCTTCATATTTCTTGGAACATTGAGATTTTGAAAAAAAGTATAGGTTTTAAAACTATTATTCCAAATTGTTGCAGCAGATGCAATTTTGCCGTCTTGTAATTTCTTTCAGAATTAAGAGTCCATGTCGAGACCATTAATCAACAAACTCCTTTTTTTCCGCGAGCTCCCACGTCCGAAAAAAAGTCAATTGTATAATAAATAAATTAATTTTTACTATTAATAAATTTTTATCTCATTTTACTATTGCTCCTA
>MQRK01220385.1:0-12291 GCA_001938485.1 Girardia tigrina
TGTATTCTTATTGGATGTTGGTTAAGAACATTATTTACATGCACTTACACACACACGTACGTATATATTAATTTTCTTTAAAATGTAAGGGTGGCCGGTGAATTATGGCCACGACTGTATATATATATATATATATAAGACTATAGTACCGATAGCAACCAAGCTTTTGAAAATTATTTTGGAATTCACGGAAAGGTTTCTACTAGAATAAATGAAAAACAATTTAATATCATTTTAAAAATTCTTAATAAAAAGGATGAAAACATTAAGGCTTTCATTTCAGTACCTGTCCTGTTGCCGTTTAATTCAAGACTATAAACATTTAGTCTTATATTTATGATAACCTAGCCATATATTTACATTTTTGTCATTTAAAAACTGTTATTGTATGAATTAGTAAAAATAAGTTTATTACACATTTAATTTAAACTTATTTTTCAGTTTTTTTTCTTTTTTTTAAATAATCATTTTGCTTCTCTCCAAGATTAATATAATTTCCGTATTTTTTTAAACTTTAAGAAAATTTATAATTTAAAATTTTTTTATTTGTCTAAATTTTAAAAATTTTAATTTTATATATAATAAAGTGCAATAATATTAAATACATAACAACTAAATAGAATTAGTTATATTTGGTAAAAAAATGCAATCTTTGAGTTTTCTTTCGACACATTGGTTTGTTCATTTTGTAGATAGAATATTACTATTTTGTTTTTCAGAAAAAAATTTTAAAAAGTCAAAATATTTTTGACCTTTTTTCAATTTTTACTATATTTTTAAAATTTTAGTATTAATTTATTTACCATTAAAAAAATTAAAAATAAAGACAATGTTTCCCAATATTATTAAAATAAATATTTTAAAACTTAAAATAAAATAATATTTTTATATGATTTTTTATTATTTAAAAGTATTTTGACTTTTTAAATTTTTTCTCTGAAAACAAATATTAACATTCTATCTGCAAAACGGATTGGACTCCATTTAAATTTTCTATAATTTAGTTTTTCCCCACAAATATGCATTGAAATTTTATGTGACTTCGAAACATTTTCAGCTTATTTATAAGTTAATTTAAGCTCTTTTTAAAAAGTTTTCAATTAATAATATTCATTTTAATAATATTAATATTCTTAAATAAAATTTTACCAAATTAAATAATTTTAATAATATTAACTTAATTATTAAATTCGACGTTTTCTTTCGTTGCGTTTTTGTTCGCGGCGTTTTGTCGCAGATCCATTTATTGCTTTTAAAATATTTGCACAAAGAATGGTAATTTGTAACTGTTTGTTGTTTGAATTTAAACTCGGCCATAAAGTAAATTATGACCCTCAGAAATTTGTAGAACATTCAGAAATAATATATTTACCTGTAAACCTGTCCATAATTGGTTTAAAAAGTTTTTTTGGGGTTTTAAGAATCTGAAAGATGTTAGGAGACTAAGTGACTTCATTAATTATGGTTGAGAAACAACAATTTAAACCAATTTTAAATTTACCTATCTAGAAATCATTAGTTTACTTCACCTTATACTAGAAAAGATTGAAACTAATCAAATGGATGTCTCATGAACTGGCAAACCAAAAATATATAGTGACAGACATATATATCTTGCTCGATTCCCTATTCAAGGGTAAGTCTTTATTGAATCGAATTTTTTACTTGTATCAAAAAATATTGTGCCTGTCTGTTAAAACGTTTCACTGTTGCTTATCGTCCAATAACTAATATCAAAAAGTTCTAAATAACACCTAAAATTTATGTAGCTTCTGATGCACTTCTGTCGTAGAATAATTTATTGAATATTTTAACGAACAAGAAACAATCACAGCGGGTGTCTACTGTGATCAAAGTTAAAGATTTCAAGATAAATTACGCTTTACTGATAAAAGAAATTTCTGTTTCTCCAAGATAATGCCAAACCTCAAATTACAAGTACCTTAATAAAGAACATCATGGATTATGATTAAAAATTATTCAACATATACCTTATTCCATATATATATGTATATATATATATATATATATATATATATATATATATATCAATAATTTTTGAGAAAAAGGTCCAAGTACAATTCAAAAGAAACCTGGAATAAAATTACGGATATTTTATCATGAATGATTAAACGTCGTTTTGTAGATTTCAAAAAATGTAGGAGCATAGAATAAGAATTAATAATTGATCCTTTTTAGATGGAAAGCCGAAGAGATCCCAAAGGGGAAACCCAAGGATTTTGTATTTGTCATAGTGGATAACTAAAGAATCCATTATTTGATATCCTGCTAAAAAACCTGATGTTACTTTACCATCTGAAGAATGTGAGGCCAAAGTATAATTTTTATTTTATCAATTTATTTTATTGTCATTATATAATTTTATTTCATTATTTTAAAAATCTATTTATTATTTAAATTTTTTTAATGAAACATCTTATATTTTGATTTTAATAATCTGATGCATTTATTATTGTACTGGTTTTCTTTCAAGGTAACGTTCCAAATCGATTCGTCCTATAACAGAAAAAAGGTCAAGTTTCCAAAAGCAATGATAAAATTTAAAAAATAAAACTGAAAAAAATAAATCTTACATCAAGTTAATAATTTTATTTAAAAAAGCGGAAACATACGATGTTATTTTTTAGTTTTATTTGTTTTTTAAACATTCTGTCACTTCTATTTGACTGATTGTATCAATCACATTAAAATTATATTTATTTTAATAGAGCTTTTGACAAAATTGATATAATTTAATTAAAATTTTGAAAATTAAAATAGGTTTATTTAGGTTTTTGTAGAAGATACGAAAATTAAAAATTTAAATTAAATTGATTGACATCGTAAGTTATAAAATAAATAATTGATCAAATTAGATATTTTTGATAGGAAGAACAAGAAGTTCTAGGAGGATGAAATGTGTCCTAAGATTCATCCCAACATTTTACTCATAATAAAATATTATTCTCTTTACGTTGGTCAATTTACTTTATTTTGCGGAGATTATAAAATTTTCTTTTTTCTTTTAAAAGAATGAGAAAATATCGCTTAAAATAGTCACTAAAATGCGTGTTTCATCTTTTTATGGTGTCTTGATCAGTTAAGTCTTATGACGTAATTTTTTCCTTATTACTAAAAAATATATTTCGAATAAAAATTCTTTAATGTAAGTTGCACCTAAGATTTTGAGGTTAAGTGTAGTGTCCTACCCCTCTTACACCAGTTATGTGATTCGGATTAAGTGTAAACAATGTACTGTATGAATATATAGTCTGTCTTTGTGTGTGTATGAATATGATTGGGAGAGTGATATTATTTTTTAGTTTTGTCTTTGTGTGATGTTGCGAATGATTCTATTTGTACCCAGTATATACATTGATAGTTTTTGTTATTTGTAGTGTTTTTATTTTTTTAACGTTTATTTTTTATTTATTTATTTTTATAATTTTCTACAATTGACTTTATAATTATCCAATGCGTAATATTAATTACCATGGGATAATTTTATTTCAAATATGAATTTAAAAAATCGATTAAAAATTGATTGTTCATTTAATTACTAATTATGTTAGACAACCATAATTCCGTTACTGTTATAATTATTGTCATTGCTGTAATTATAACTGCCGTTGCTATTGTGTATATTTTGGTTAAACGAAGTACTCCAACTGAAAAAAGAAACTAGAAAAACCTACTATTTCAACAATTATTAACATATCA
Source organism: Girardia tigrina (assembly GCA_001938485.1). NCBI lineage: Eukaryota > Metazoa > Platyhelminthes > Tricladida > Dugesiidae > Girardia > Girardia tigrina. The sequence goes on from MQRK01220385.1 coordinate 3,721, forward strand.
AAGCGAAAATATTTCTATTTGACAATTTATCCACTAAACAGGTGATTAAAAAGGTGATTTAACATTATTTGGTTCTTGTACTAATAATTCCCCATAAAACCGTTTCTTGTTTACTGTGACATGGACTTATTTTTTTTAACACTTTCCGTTTAAAGTTTGTTAAATATATTTTTTAAATGGTAAAGAACATTCGTATAATTAACCAATACTTTTTATAAAGCTGTAAAATAGAATTGATCAAAAAAGACATAAAGAGAGATGATTCAATTGATCAATTGTATTTTACAAAATTAAGTTCATCATAAAATTTTACTTTTAAATAAATGACTGTTGGGGATTTCAAATCATTACAAAATTAAGTAATGATGTATACATTGTCTGCTAAAAATACTAATATCTGGAAAAACAAGCTACGGATATCTTCTGAGACTGGAGGATCCGACTTGGAGCTATTGTTGTTGGATACCTGGGATCTTGATCAAAAGAGAATGACAAAATCATTAACACCCTAAAAATTCCATCCACCGGGATGAAAAATCTAAGACAGATGTGTCTTGTTTCCAATGTCAAAGTTCCTGCATCGTTTGGAATAAGCACAACACGAACCAGTGAAGTCCACTTTAGGGCAAATGACCTTCATTCAACATGGAATGTTAGAGTGCCTCTAGCCATACTTACACATCTAGTGTATGACTATTTTACCTGTTTATAATAAACTTTATGTTTTTTTTCTTTTTTTTATAGTCTCACCCGAAAGTTATTAAATAATTTCGCTGATTGTACTTTCAAAATCGTTAAAGTGAGCTTGACCACATGGTTAGATGAAATAAATTGTATTTTTTTCTGTTTTTTATGTTTTACACAATAATTATGGTTTGCTTTAATTCACTAATTTGTACAGATTTCAAATGTATTTAAATGTTTACTTTTTGAAAAGAAATAAATATATGAATTGAGACTTGTTTCATGATATCTGTAGAAAAAATATTGATTGCTAGACCGGGAGGCTGAATTTGTAAAGTGTCAATGGTCCAGAGTTGTCACGGGAGCAGAACACTGAGTGATAAGTGAATAATGTGAGAAAAATTTTGTGTTAAATAGGCGGACATCTAAAATATCCGACAGACTTCAAATCAGCTAGTTTGAAATGAAATCGGCTTATTATTGCCTCACAAATATTCATTGTTCGTTACCAACATTTTTCCATACATATTTATTTTAGAAATGAGAAATTGGTGAACTATAAGCCCAACAAAGTTCTATTTGTCTGGCTATGAAAATATCTCTATCGTGCCACAAAACATCAATCTACGTTCTGTTAAAATTCAAAAACAATCAACAAATTTTCTTCAGCTGTTTTGAGTTTCTTGTCTAATGTGTAATTAGAGTTTCTTTCCAGAAGTTAACAACGAATTCAAATAATGAGATCTGTTTCCATGTATTTTAAAAAGATATACAATTCTATAGCTCTTAATACATTAATGTCGATAACAAAAGTTGGTTCATGTGGTAATTTGAATGTTACATAAATTATTTTGCAATATACTTCTCCAATCCTTATGGAAAATTGGTATTTTATTTCTTATGAGGTCTGATTTTTCAAGAAGAATTGATATTTCAAATTATAACATGAGTGATGTGTCAGTCACTGCGTAGTTTTGCTGCGACCGGGACATCTTATTTGGCTGGAGACTCGCTGGCGAACGAGATCAGTTGGATCCAGTGCCCACCAGTCGATACGGTACACAGCGGTTCTCCGAAGAGTGTCGATCCTGTCGGCGACGTCACGTCGGTTAGTGGTTCACTCGATGAGTCCGAGTGGGTCATCCGGGTGCCGATCCACCGAATGATGCGGCCTTAGATCCGGCCCGACCGATTTTATCCGAGTACGGTTAAAAAATAGGGACATGAGATCAAAAACGACAAAATAAGAATAAAATATTTATTTTCACCGACATTATCATAATTCAAATTTATCATTTGTTCGTAATATTAAAACAAGGTTCTTGTTTTGTTAATTATTTTTTAACAGTTTTTTTTATTTTTTTAATGGTTTCTCGAGCATTACAATGATATAATTAAAAACTATTAAAATATTAAATCTTTAAAATATTACTTACTTTGATCAAGTAAATAATTTTTAGATAAAATTATTAAAGAAATTATAAAAGTTAAAAATTGAAAATCTGAAAATATTGGGTTTTTCGGAAAGTCATTTCGTTTTTTTTGTATTAAAGTAAAAGGCAAATTTTTATGATGAATACATATTTTATTGAAATACATATTGACCATTGTGGTCCAATACCTTCTTCCATATTCCTGGCAGTGACATGATTCCACGTTCATAAAATATTTGTTCTTTGCTGCTAAAAAAACTTTTCCAGGTGATTTTTAACATCTTCATTTGATCCAAAAGTGTTACCATCTAAATAACTTTGTAGAGACCAGAAAAATGATAATCAGAAGGTGCGAGGTCTGGAGAATATGGTGGGTGAGGCATGATGTTCCATCCAAGCTGTAAAAGCTTTTGGCGAGTTACTAAACTTATATGAGGTATGGCATTATCTTGGTGAAACACTAGATATTTTCTATTGATCAATTCTGGCCTTTTGTGTTTAAGGGATTCATTTAATTTGTCCAGCTGATGACGGTTAGGGGTTAGAATTAGAGTTACGGTTAGATGTTCGTAGTTTTTGTTGGGTATAGGGCAAGGGTTAGTGTTTAGGTTAATTTTTCAATAATTAATGCTTTATCATTATTTTCTATCCTTCGCCGAAAGACGCCAGAGAAGTAAACAAAATCGACCGAAAACCATGCTGGTCAACCGATTGTTAATTCCTACAAGAAATTTTGTGATAATGTTTTTGAAAATACTAATACCATTTTAATTAAATTGATAAATGAAGATTTCTATCATTTATTTACTAATTTCTTTGCTAAAAATCAATTTAGTATACATTTGCAAATATCGTTATCGTCTGGAATCATGGTTTGTCGGTTAAGTTCAAATTATACAATGATCATATATATGCTGATAAAATGCGAAATCATAGATGATCAGGGAGTGAATCTACTTAAAATTGCGAACAATCTGCATCGAGACGGTTCTGTCTGTGCAGTGTCTTTGCAGAAAGACATCGGGAGTCGACTTAATTGACTGACTGTTAAATCAACACTGATTTCAAAGCAATAAATAATAAATTATAATAATTACGATTTGAAAATTAAAACAAAAACTCTCAAAGACGAAAATTCAGCTCACCCGTCACATATGACGGGTCTTTTCTAGCTTTACAATAAAATGAAATTGTAAAGCTATGTATTTTTTTCTCTCTCGAATTCTTATTCAGTTACAAAGCGGTATTAATTATGAATTATTTTTCTTACAATGATTAGCATTTTTTAAAGAAAATATTAAAATTAACCTTTAAAAATAAAAATGTAATTATTTTAAAGAATACCGAAATACTTTTTATTCACTATTTTTAAACAAAATAAACATCAAAATTGTACAAAATTCAAAGAAAAAATTGATCTGCTGAAAGGCATTTTTGACCGCCTTAATTTCCTATGGGAATCGATATGTTTTATAATGTGTATTTTATTTAATAGTAAATATTACTGGAAAAGTTTCGGTTTGGTTTTTGTTTTATTTTTTCAAAAAGCATTAAAATATAAAATATTTATGAGTATTATTCTTCATCAAAATGAAAAATCATGTAGTTATTATTTAGTAACTTTAAATTTTTATATACTGGACGTAAATTATAATTTATTAATAAATATTAAAAATATTGTTTTGAAAAAGATGAGGTTGTATATTTTTATGACAAAAATATTTTAGACTTAATAGAAACATTTTTGATGGAGTTTTTATAAAAACTTTATCAGATTCACGTGAATGACTACACTGACCATATTTATGATAAAAAATATTTTTATTTTTTGTAATTGTCCTACCTAAATTTCAAAAATATCCATGCTACATAGTTTTAAATTATTATTAATATGATTTTTATTAATAACAAAACGCATCAATGATGTCAAGTTCCAAATAATTTCCTTAGGGAATTATAAAAAATCTACATTTTAGGCAACGGGCAATTTTAAGAGTCCAAATAAATTTCAAAAAAATTAAACAAATATTATTTATTTGTAACCCTAATATAATAATAATAAATTTTTATTTAACACAAAACATTAAATTAGATAAAAATTATTTAAGGTAATTGTTCTGTCAACGACGGTTCCGGTAACTCGGGTTTGAATAAACTGTCTTCTGCTTTAGTTTGTTATAACTTATTAAAATGTGCAACTTAATTATTATCAATAACTGAAAACATGATTCTTCTTTGGCAAGATTGTTGTTTTTGTCCAATCCGTCTCCACTTTCCAATCACGATTTTTGGCACTGAAGAAGACCGTATTTCTTTCGCAATTATTGGAATCACTTGAGGAACCATCGCTGAAATAATCTGGTTGAAAGAATTTCCCAAGATTCGAATTCAGTACATAATCGAGAGTGGTACTATTCAATTTAACCATGACGCTGATCGGCACACACTTTCCATGAATTATAGAAGTAAAGTAAACGTAAATTCTACGTAATTGCAAATCACGGTCACTTTCGTAAACATCAGTGGTCGGTTTAACAATATGTTCGATGATGGTTATTTTACAAAACGTCGTTCCAATATTGTTTCCAAAACTTTGAAATATTCTCATTAATTCATTTTTAGTAGGTGCTGGAATTTCCTCAGTTTCTTTGATATGCAATCTCCGATCGGGAATTTTTACATGATTATCTTCAAATGTCTTCATAAAATAATCCATAATCAGAATGAATGATTTCCTTTGATAATTAAATATATTTAATATTTTTCTCTAATAATTAAAAAAAATCAATATTACTATAAAACTTTATTTAGCTATCAAAACTCACAATAAAATAATTCGTTTAAACAAACGAATTTCTGACAATAATTTTTTAATTATAACTTTACATATTTACATATATATATATATAATTATATAGATGTTGTATTAATATTTTTTTTATTAAACATATATTTTTTACATGAATCCAATTTTACTTATTTTTCAATTTTGATAAATTTTTTTAATTCATTCTGAAACAATTGTCACTTATATCCTTTTCAGTATTATTTCCAATCAATCCAGAAAATTTTTTACCAAGAATATCATACTTCGACATAATGATTTAATCTGAATTTTCTAATATTGTCACATGTAAACTTTGTACAACCTAGTAATGCTTGCTGGTTTAAAACCCTAAAAATCATATTTTTTTGATTCATATAATTGATTTTAATTTATAAAGAATAAAAGGCGGAAATAAAAACAAGCCGTTTTGAAATTAATTAGTTAATGGCTGAAATCTGCATGGAAGGTTATAACTGATTTTTCATACAAATTCTAGCCATAAATAAATTAATTTGACAGCGGTCGGTTTATATTTCCACCTCTACTTCTTTTCGCACTCTAACTAATTATATGATACAAAACGAGTATGATTGTTGTATTTTGATCAGTTGGGTCAACTCGATCGGTTTGATTAATTTGGTCGGTTCTCAATTGAAAATCAAATCACGGATAGACTCCATAACAATTTGAATTGTAAAAAATAAGTCAATCAATGAACAAAAGACAATTTTATTTTTTGAAAATATATATTTTCAAATAAAGTCCTTTTACTACATTTTTGATAAAATTTAAAAAAAAACTAAACTAATTTTACAAATTAAAACAAAAGTAATTATTGATAAAATTGAATTGTATAATAAAAATTAAATAATAATAAAAAATTTACAATAATTAATAAAAATCAATAGGATAAGCGCGACACAACGATGATATTTAGAAACATGCATTACCAAATTGTAACCTCTGAGTTATACCGCTATGAATTACTAAATATAATTGTTTTCTGTGTCAATAAATGTGTTTTAACTACCAAACATTTGCGTAATCTAGTGCTAACAAAAACAATCAGTACTTTGTACTTAACCGCTATTAAAAGTTGAAAAACTTAATCAATCCATTTGATTAACAAATCACTGTACACAACTTTTCCACCAATTAATCTTCTTCGAAGTTATAAATCTTGTCGACTACTATAGTTTATAGTGAGATTAAATTTTGATTTTTAAAAAATTAACAGCTCTTCCAATACCTTGGTAATATTATGGCCAGCATAGTAAATTGCTTTACATTAAATGGGTTTTCTTCGTCTTTATTAGTGTTTCGGCAATGTATTCTGTGCAAAGGTTAATATCATCTAACAGAAAATTTTAAATAGATTTTTTTGATAAAGGTGGTACATAAAAACAAAATAGTGTCCGGTAACCAACATAGTCATACTATGACAGAAAGGTGAATATTAAACGCAGTTAATTATCCATTTTAATTAAATTATATTGATTAACTCACGTTTCTTAGAATCGGAATTCAATACCCAAATTTATGCGGTACGGAAATTTTAGTTTGTTGTGAAATTATCTCTGTTGCAAGGATACTGCAATGAGAAATTTTTCAGAAGACTGATTTTCAAGAATAAAAATAATATGATAATCATTTGTATCCAAATTAGTAAATAATTTTTGCTTCTTGTTTTTTTTATTATTTTTAATTAAATATTGTCCTTAGAATCAAATTATAAATATTTATATTTTCAAATTTATACTAAAAATATAAAAAACCATAAAAAAAATATTTGAATTTTTATTTAAATAAACATAGAAAATTGAAAGAAAATTAATAAAAAATAAATATAATTTTTTGGATTTTCTTTTTTATTAAATATTGTCTTTTATGAGTTTTAATAAATCGATTTGTCTGAATCTAAATTGAAAACAAAACGAAAAATAATACATTATAAAAATTATTTATTTATAGATTTTATTATTTTATTTAATAGTATTTTTATAAATTGTGATATTTTTCATTTAACCTTTTTCCATAATCGTCTTTATTTTTTATTTTGTTGTTTCGAATGAAGTATGATTTGTACCAAAAATGACAATTTCATCTTAATCTATGAGGGGCGTTCCGAAAGTAAGTGGAAATACTTATATGCGGGTGTGAGTGTGTATGTGCATCTTACAGAGTTACAGATGGTGTGGTGGCGTGATGTACTTACCAGCCAATAGAAATCGAGCAAAAGTGGCATTGGTCCATGCAACATCACTGCTTTACCTGCCTTGACAGTGATGAGGATGATGAATGACATTGTATTCCTTCAATAAATGCTTTCTTGTGGTGTCGTCTCCCTTTTTTCCACTTACTTTCGGAACGCCCCTCGTACGTTAGCTACCGTTCGAAGATTGAACATTTATAAGACAATAAATCGTTTTAGAGTTGAGTTTTCAATTTTTTATTTTAGTGTATGGAGCTGATCCTGTATTCTTATGCCTTGTTATATTGGGATCGAAATCTGAAGGTTAAAATTTGAGTATATGACGACTTTGTTGGATTTAATTTGGTCTACTTTAAATATGAGAAAGACTTTGTTGGATTTAATTTGGTCTACTTTAAATATGAAAGAATCATTTAAGATATTTGTGAATGATTCCGAATGGCACATTAATTTTATATTATGGTTTCCTACTTCTTTTACGTTTCTTAAAGGAAAAAGTGTACACTAAACAATCTTCTTTCTAAATAACCATGTGAGAATAACACAAGGGTGGAAAGTTTATAAAATATGACTGAATTTCTAGCGCTTTTTGAGTGATTGTATTCATTCCAATTTTTGTGTGAATGATGACATTGAGTAAAGCAAAATAAAGTGTTCTTTTTTAAGCAAATATTTCTCAGTCTAGAAAAAGCATTCCAATATTAATAAAATATATAAATAAATTATTTTCATAATTGTTTATTTTTGTTATATTTTTAATTTAAGTTCAGACAAATCGATTTATTAAAACTCATAAAAGACGATTTGATATTAAAAAAAGAAAATCCAAAAAATTGTAGTTAGTTTTTATTAAATTTCTTTCAATTTTCTAATTTAATTAAAAATGCAAATATTGATTGTGGTTTTCTCTTTATTTTATTCTTATAACTTTTAAAGCAATGTGAAATAATCCTAATTTTTATTCCTATAAAAATCATTAGAATTTACACATTTTGCAAAAAAAAGGTGCAAGTCTATTTATTTTAAAATCGCGAAGTCATTTTGTGAAAATTGATAAAAAGGTGAACGTCGAATGCAGCAACTGCGAAAAGTTTCTAATGCAGTACATGGAACACTGCAGTAAATTGTTGCATGTAGAAATTGTTTATTAAAATGAACCATATACAAAATTTTATTGTAACAATCATGGTGGAAATGTTGTAAATATTTTATAAATTTATTTTTCTTTGATATATTAGGTTGGTTGAAAAATAATGGCGGTTTTGGGACACAAACTTCAAAGACGTGCAAATTCATAGAAACAAAAGTTTATTAATCAAAGTATGAACCGTTGGCATTAATACATTTTTGCCAACGAGAAACAAGTTGTTTTATTCCATCAGCATAAAATGCATCGGTTCTCGAAGCGACGAATT
>MQRK01220386.1:0-10115 GCA_001938485.1 Girardia tigrina
ATTACAACTCCTTTTCGATTTGCCAATTCAGGACGTTCCTGTTGAATTGAATGAGCCAATTTTTCCTGCTGACCACAATATCTGTCTGAATTAATGGTTTCATTCCTCGGAAAGAGTTCGAAAAACACAATTCCTTTAAAATACTACCAGGCGGAAAGCATGACCCTCTTTTGGTGAATTTCTGCTGTTTGGATCGTTTTGGCAGGCTCACCACGTTTTGTCCATGATCGTCGGCGTTCCACATTGTTGTAAACAATCCATTTTTCGTCACCCGAAATCAAGCGCTTCAAAAATGGATGACTTTGTTCTCGCTTCAAAAGGGAATCGCAAATTTCTATAAGTTTCACCAAATGAATTTCTTTCAGTTCATGTGGTAACCACATATCGAGTTTACTGACGAATCCAAGTTTCTTTAAATGACTACCAACACTTGATTTTGATATTTCCAGTCTCTGCAACTTCTCATGTCGTCATATGTGGATTAGATTTGATCAGTACTGTTATTTTGTCGCCATCAACTTCAACTGGTCGACCGGAGCGGGTGCATCTTTCAGATGAAATTTTTCAGAACGAAATTTACAAAACCAGTATTGATACTGTCAAAGTTTTAAGGAGTCACTACCATATACAAAATATATCTTCTTATGAGCTTGCACAGCGGTTTCCCTTTGCGAAAATAATGCAACAAAACATGACGAATATTCTCATTTTGATTTTCCATTTCGAATTGACGGTAAAGTAATAAATTAAAACAAAATCAATTAATATTTTTTATAAACATAGTCTAAAAATTAAGGTTTCAGAATATATAATTGAATTTAAATTTTATAACATCGTTTTATATTTTCAAGCTTTTTATTAAGACGTACTCAAAAACGCAATGACCTTTTGGACAACCCAATATTTTTGTTACCATTTTAGACAATTTCTGTATGGTAAACGATTTACTTTGCGTAGCGACAATAAAGCAATTACGTTTATGATGAACACTAAGAAGTCAATTACATCGCAGTTTCAAACTTTGATTAACTATTTGAGCAGCATGGATATAAAGTTAGAATTTCGAAAAGGATCTTTATACACGAATGCTGATATGCTATCAAGGATGAATTGTTATACGTGTACTCAATGTTTGATGCAACATGAGGGAGCTAAAAAAGAAAAAATCAAGACACGTGCACTGGATGTTGTATCAGAAGATGAAACCACAAAGTAACTCGAAGATATTATCTGAGAAATCCATCGGATGTAGGCACACGCGGGTGCAAGAAAAATCGAGTATTATTTAAGAGACTAAGGATTTTGACAAGCTGAAAGGTAAGATCAGAGAGATTGTACGCAGTTGTGAATTATGTCAAAAGTAATATACGGCAAAGACAAAAGAGAACACGAAATAATTTGAAGTTATCGAGATTTTTGAATGTATTTATGTGGATATTTGTGGACCGTTGAAAGATACTTCTAGGAAAAAGAAATATATTTTAGGCATCATTGATCAGTTAAGTTAATACATTACGTTATTAGCAATAGCGAAAAAAGATGAAGAGTCGATAATAAAAGGAATAATGTGGAATCGGATACTGAAATTTTGTTCTCCCAAGGCGATGAATGTGGATTGCGGTAAGGTTTTTGAATCAAAAAAGATGAAAAAGTTCTCAGAGGAACATAATTTTGAAATTAGTTTCTCCAGCCCATATCATCATAACAGAAACGGATAAATTGAACGACAATTCCGTGCAGTGAGAGATTTTATAAATGCAACATTGCATGAAAGAAGAAGTTCGGACTGGGCAGACATTCTACCGGAGATTGAGTTCTCATTAAATGCCACATTACAGACGACTATCGGGATGAGTCCAGCTGAAATTGTTTTCAGAAGACGTATTTGCAGAGGGAAATGGGATGGAAAAAATAGTAAAGCATTTCAATATGAGTGGGACCAGGAGCTTATCACGAGAAGGCAATTCTTTCCAGGAGATGAGGTATTGGTAAAAGTAGAATCTAGAACAAAAGATCAAAAGAGATATGACGGGCCATATAAAGTCATTCGAAAAGTACACGAGAGAAGATATGTTTGGTAAAACATGTGACAGAAATGTGGAGAAAATTAAAAAATTCTTGCGTGCGGTGGTGTAAGATAGTGTTTTTAATTTTTTAATTTTCTGAAATAGGAAATTTGTTTTTTAACAATTTCAAATTATAATCGAAATTAAAAAAAAATAATAGAAAATAGAATTAAAAAAAGAAAATATAAAATGAAAATTTGTTTAAATAACAAATTTAAAATTTTGTAGGTTTGAATAAATTTTGCGTGTCTTAATTTCTTTTTAATTTAGAATGGACGTTAATTCCCAACCTAACAAACGCCATTGGTAAAATTACTATATGAAAACGATCATCCAATTTTATAATCATTTTCGAAAAATCTGATGGAATTGCAATACATTAAAATGTACAATATCCAATGTCCAGATATAAGATTCGTTACAATCAAGCAATATGGTGAATGATACAAAATGTAGGACTATCTTTGCGATTTGCAAAAGAAATTGCACTGAAAAAACGCCCATCCTCGCCTTTTGTGAAAGGTAGGATATTCCGCAACAGTATATTTTTTGACAGATTTTGGAGATAGTATTAAGCATCAAGATTTTATCCAATACAAAAAATGTCTGGGTGGGACGAGCATACCACAATATTCTATTTTCTTTGTAAATGTGAAGTACAAAGACTTACAGAATTGAGTTTAGCCTGTCTGTATACTAATTTCTTTCATTTTATGGGTGGAATTTTGAATGATCAACTTCGTTGAAATGCTGTTTATGTGAAGTCTAATGCTAAAGTAGAAGTGGAGATTAATACTCGAGTTGAATATCGAAGAGAAAACGAAGATCTCCATTATCAAAGATTATGACAATAGGCCTGCCAAGGAATAACTGACTAAATACGCCAGCTGTATCCTTTATATTGTTTAAATATAAAATTATAAATTTCTTTTCTTTTGTTTTTATAATTATATTTTATTTAAAGTGTTACTTATACATTTAAAATGTTTTTGTTAGGGATGGTTATTGATTAGAAGAAAATTTGTGGGTTAGAATAAATAATTATAAAAGAGATTAAGTTAAATTAAATTGTAATTAAAGTTAATAACTAGATAAAGAATAAATTAAAATTAGAACTTACGGTTTAACATTAGTAAAACTTAAAAGACAGTTAAAAATTTAGTTAAAACAGTTAAAAAATTAAAAAATTTTTAAATAAAAAAATAAATTAGATGCGAAATTTTATTTTGCTTGAATATTCACATATTTGCGGGACATGTGAAAATAAGAAACCAGCAAGTATTAAAAAAATTCAAAATTCCTAGCCGTAGAAACGCCATCAAATTCGTAAATGATCAAGTCAATCCAGTTTCAATTTCCAATAACAAACCAATTCCAAAAACTGATCTAATCAATTCGCGTTGCAGATTCAATCAACAAGGGGACACGACATTTAAGTCTCCGAAATTAAAATTTTAAAAAATGAAATACTCCAGTAAAGTTCTGAAAAAATGAAAAATTCAAGTAAAATTTAGAAAAAATCAAAAGGTTCAGTAAAATTTAGAAAATTTTAGAAAAATAATTCATAGTAAATTTAAAAAAAATAAAAAATTTCTAGTAAAATTTAGGGAAAATGAAAACTTCAATTTAAAGTATTATTTAAAATATTTAACTTAAAGTTTTTAATTTGATTTTAATCTTAAATAATATTTAAAACTCGATCAGCGAAATGAAAATTAACTAATTCTTAATAGCAAAAAATATATTTATATTTATGTTTATATTTTATTCTAATATTTGATATTTTATTATACATAAAAAATTTTTCTATAATTTTATGAATTTTTGATTTCTAAATTTTACTTGAATTTTTAATTTTTTCTAACATTATCTTGAATTTTTCATTTTTTAAAATTTAAATTTCTGAGAATAAATTTTCCAGACTTAAAAGTGTTGGGTATTAGAATTATTTAGGTTTGTATTCGTATATTATTTTTATCTGACTCACAAATAACCAAAAGGTTTCCTCCAACAATAATATATGAAGAATGAACAAATCCTTTTAATAATAATTTATTCTGCTAACAACAATTGAAGTACAAATATAAATTCAACTCTATCAGTACGCTAAAAATTCAAAGAACAAACTTCGTTCACTGTTACAACAATACTTTAGTTCTAGCGATGCTAGAATTGTATGTTTAAACTTAGCTTCTCCTATACAGGATACTAAATTTCTCTTATTATTTCTTTAGTAAAAAATGATATTACAAAAATTAACAAATCAAGTTTACCGCACATATAATTCAAATTTAGTTTAATTCTTCTTTTTGAGTAGTAAAATGTTGAACTGTAACTGGAATAACTATTGTTTATATACTAGTTTTTTCTAACCTTGAAAATTGAATAACTAAAACAAATCTCAAAATATTTACAAATATTATATTAATTTTACTAAAATAACTATTATAATAATCAAAAAATTATTAATTTTAACCAGCGAATTATTTTAATTTTTTTATTAGATTTTAAAATTTAAATTACATTTTTCGGAACCCCAACAAAAGTCGTGCTCCGAATCGTACAAAAAAGTCGTACAAAAAGAACTTCGTTTGTGGAAATTCAATTTGGTGTGTGGCTACAGGGACTCTGTAATTTTAAATCATTGTTACAAATATAATTTTGAATTTAATGGATCCCATTGTTTTTGCTGATGGAGTTCCCATCGATTCTAACAGTTTTAATTACCCAAGAGCAAAGACCCAAAAGGCATGTTTTCCATATATTGGATGTTTTGCTTTTAAAGTCTATTTGCATTTGGTTCTTTTGTTATCAACCCACCTAAACGATTGTTGTAAGTAAATATTCTTCTTTCAGTACTTTATAAATGAAAATCAATGTAATAAAATTGAATAAAATAATACATAAATGGATCGGGAAATTATTATTACTTTTAGATAAAATAGCCTCACATGACTTCCTCTGTACATAAGTCAAAAACATTATAAGTGTTATCAGTAATCCAGAGCAAATGGGACGAGAGTCGGTCTAGACCCAAATATTCGTAATAATGAAAGTCAAATCAAAACCAATTTATTTTATTCTATAATCACAATTGCAAATAATCATAACAAAATTAAAGCCACAAAATTGTCTGAATTAATCATAAATGTTTATTAAAGTAAATAAAGAATAATTAAGGAATTACAGTAAATATCAGTATAAAAATCTAGCAAACATTCAATTATCACTATTGATTGTGGTATGAAAGAATAAAGCAAGTGGTAAATCTTATCACCGGTCTTCAGAGTGACCAAGTCGATTCATACTTTCATTGACTGGTAATTATTAAGACAAATCTGATAATCTTTTGCCAATTGATAGAGTTTAGAGTCTGGTAACAATTCCTCTAGTTGTGACAGACAATTTTCCAATTTCGGAATGATAACAGTGGACAAAAACATGAGGTTATCGAGGATAAAGGACCGCTGGAAGGCGAAAACAAATATTAAATGAAGTGGGGTTTGGATGTCTTACTTGAGAAATGAAGCAGGTGTTAGAATTGAGACAACGCTCATAATGACGGAGTTCAGCGGCGAGAATACCTGCCACTAGTTCTTGGAATATTATCGACAGCTGGGTACAACCGAGCCTACGTAACCCTTCAGTAAACAAGCATATCGACCGAGACAAAATACATGTATTGGTGGTCAGAGTTACGTTTAAACCTGAAAGAAATTGAATCACAATCTGTTAGTTAATGCCTGATATAGTACACAAAGAAGGAACACCCAGCAACAATTGTCATGAAGACTTAATAATCCACGAAATAATTTCAAAGAAATTTAACGAACACCTCTGCAAGCACTTTATGTATAGAGACGGCGGCATATTTCATGTGTGACAACATGGTCCCAAGCCTTTGTGATGGATTGACGAAGTTTGTGTAAGTAAGTCCCATTGCCATACTTACGAATGTAAGCCTTCATCAAGCCCCATATATTTTCAATGGGATTCATACAAGGGCTTAAAACATGTCATGGCACCGAGTTGATTTCTACGACTTGCAGAAACTGCTGGGTATGTGCTGCGAAATATGATGATGCGTTGTCTTGTTGAAGAGAGTGATCTTCAAGGAAAGGCACATGATATGCATCTAACATAGATATGTTGTGTGTAGCAGTCATCAATGAAGCACAATGTTTTGTCAGCATTACTCGCTATACACCGCCAGATCATCAGTTTTTGACGACTGTTTGTTGAAACAGGTAAAACACAAAATGGTAAAAACTTTTCCTTTTAATGTCGATGAACAAAAGCACTTCTTTGTGTACTACATTCCGTGAGCTCAAAAGAGTTTTCATCCGATAATAACCACGCACTGAAGTCTGTGTGGTAATGAGCGACATCAATTCTGCCTGGCTATTTTATGATGTTGGGTAAGAAAGTCTCTTACTGCGAGCCTTGAGGGAAATTCCAGTCTCCTTTCCATGGCGATTTATGGTCCACCGGCTCATTCAAAACTCACGGGCCAAACTGGTTGTACTGCGGAATCATTCTCGTTTCATAGATAGATGAATGCGGCGGTCAGTTTCATTTGTTGTGACTCGTAGACGTCCAAGTTCCTTCTTCTGCTGCTGCATAGAATGAGGTATTTGACGATGAAGGGCACTGTGAGCAGCATGCGCAAAGATGGAAAAGCCTTCTGCAATTTTCAGTAGAGACAGACCCTCATCATGCTTTCTGTAAATGACACGCACGAGGTCATCAGATAAGCGCTTCCCACGCATTGTGTTCTGCTTTAGAAAAAAATGATTTGCTACGAAGTCATACATGTGATACAATGATGGCACTTCCACAATGATGGCAGAAATAGTCAAGTCCGTACACGAATATACCATGACATTGACACTGACAGCAGAGAGACCGAAATCCATAATGTATATCTACCTGTATATCTAATGTATATCGAAAAGTATGGCCTCACTTAAACTCTCATTACCATAAAGATTGCTGGGCGTTACTTCTTTATGCACATATCTATATTAAGTTTATGCTATAAGAAAACTTTTGGCAATTAATAATTCAATAGATAAAAATTCATTAAATCAAGTAACGTTATTTTTTTTGTTCATTAATTTTGATGTTTCAACCGTAATATTTATTGTATTATCAATATGTCATCAATACATCATTTAAAAACGACTAAATAAATAAAATTAGCAAATAAATAAATTACTATTAAGCAACAAAATGGATAAAATCAGTAACTAATTTATTTCATTATGGAGACCAGTTAAATAAAAATGCCACAAAAAAGACAATTGTCAGAAATGTTCCTTTTAAAGTACGAGTGGTGTCCCAAAATTTCGCGGACTGATAGGTAACAACAAATTCAAAAAGTTTATTCCAGTTTATTTATTATTTATCCTCATCAGAATCACTGTCGAACTTTTTTTGATTATAATCACCATTCAGTTTCACACACTTTTCCCATCTCTGTGTCAACTGCCTAATACCATTATCGAAGAAAATACGCGGTGTCTCCGCAATCCACGCACTGACTGCTGTTTTCATTTCATCCAAAAGGTTTCAGGAAGATAAAACGGGAGCCACGTTTCGTCCCCTGTCACAATCCGTGACCAGAACGCCTCATCGAGATCATGAACCAGTTGCAGCAGTTCTTGACAAGCAGACTTTCGATTAGTCTTCTGGCCGTTGTTGAAGAGGCGCGGCAACCACTTGGCAGTCAGTTTCCTCATATTCAGCTCCTCTGACATGATGCGATGCACCTGACTTTTAGAAACGCCTGTAATAGCTTCTATCTCACGGATAGTGAGATATCTGTCACCAAGAATGACTTCCTCGATAACTTTCACATTTTCTTGACATCCGGACGTTGTTGGTCGCCCACTGCGTTCATCATCCTCCAATGATTGACACCCTGTCTGGAATCGTTGCACCAACTTAAAGACAGCCGTTCTTCCCATAGCGGCATCACCAAAGACGTTGTGTAAACGGTGCACAATATCTGCAGTGGGGGTGTCTTCCTTCCAGAGAAAATAGATGATTTCTCGTTGAGATTTCACTGCCTCTTCCATACTAACTACAAGAGAGAAAAATGACAAAATAATACATTCGTATGTCACACACATGCCGACGGGCAGCCAATGAGAGTTCACCTCAATTACAATTGGTTGGTTCCCCCCTCAAGTCATCGTACACACACCGCGCGTTACAGTCACGCACACACGTGACAACGCCATATTCTCTCAGTCCGCGAACTTTTGGGACATCCCTCGTATTATCTTACATTATTCCAGCTTAAAACAATATCAAACAAAAATAGATTTAAAAACACGAATTGGCTACCAAAAGTTATGTTAATTACTTTAATTTCATTTAAATTTCCTCTTTGATATAATAAGGCAGTTGGAGTTTAAGTTGGTCACCCTCTTTTTCTTTTCAATCCTAGTGCCTGATTTTTGGCTTCATTCAGGATTATAATCAATTTAAATCTTGCAACCATTTCTAGTATATGATGGCAGATGCAAGATTTTCGAAAATGAATGCATATACAGGTGCTACACTTCTAACTATCTCTTCAAAATCCAATTTTCTTCCTAGCTCCAATAAATAATTTAAACTCGTTAGAATTCATTGCATTATATTGCTCAACGTTATCCCTTGTTACCACCTCATTATCTCTTCAGAAACAAATATTTCAAAGATTATTTTCATATTGATGACTTAAAAAATTATGGTTGAGGTAGTTCCTGACAAACTTTAACCCATTGTATCAAATTGTTTGTAGGTGTAGCAGCAAAAACTTGGCGATTTATATTATACTTCTGCTTTCTCCTTTGACCAATTTTAAATAATATTAGTAATTATAACTAGGGACTCATCTAAAGATTTCCGTTGCCTAAATGTTCCTTTATTTTTTATCACATTACTATTGGATTCTAAAGCTTCTACATACAAATAAATAGTTTAATTAATAATTAATTAATTTTTAATTAATATGTTATTATTTTGCTAACAAATTCTTATAGTACATAAATAAATATAAATTTATATTATTCGCTATTTTCGAGCTAAAAAGTTGTTGCGATAAAATATTTGTAGTTGAATTTATTTTATTAGTCATTCATTTATTTTATTAATTGGCGAGTTATTTCTTTTGCTGCTTCTTATTATCGGTAGCTTTTAAAAATTCTTAATAAAGTTGTAGAGATGACAGTTGTAGGATTCTTAAATTGAGTGCGCAGAATTATAAAAAGTTGAGAAAACCTCCATTACAATATTTTCTACTTCCAATTTCATTGTGAATATTTTCCAACACCTGTTACTTCTATATTGATTTCTTTAGATATCCGTCGAGATAACCGAAGAATTTCACCAACATCAATACTTGGTCATAAACATCGTTTGGATATATGACACAACCAATTGTCTAAAACTTTCGAAACAGTTTCGCATTGTTTGATGAGAACAAGGGTTTCGGTTTTCTGTAAAATTTTTATAGTACAAATAAAGATCTCCAATTTTTTTTATAATTCAAACCAATAAACTTTAAATCTTTGCCGAAAAGTTAAGATAAACATGACAACGGAAATTAAATAAATTTACTGATTAATGAAATAAATTTATTATAATGAAAAGATATCTCGAATCCATTACCTAAAAAAATCAATATAGAAGTAACAACTGTTAAAAAATTGGTCGAAGGGCAAAATTACTGACAAATCGCACCTGTGACTTTTGGCTACAGGGATATCTTAAAAATATTGTGTACCAAGAATAACATGCAACATTTCATGACTTGAAAGAGAGCTTTCGAATGAATATTAACCAAATTCTAGTAGATTTACTGCATTCAATCGTTGGTCATTTTCAAGACCACATGCAAATTAATGTTGAATATAGGGGTCACATATCGATAATTTGATGTTTGTTATATTAGGTTGTTCGATATGAAACGGGTCAAACTTCACACCTTACATTTCAATCGCGTATAACTTAACTTTGAACTATCGTATGAAAATAAATAAGGTATTTCTTGACAGA
>MQRK01220386.1:10407-23070 GCA_001938485.1 Girardia tigrina
GTGTTTTTCCAAAGAAAAATTACAATTTTAAATAAATATTTTTCGATACTAAAATTTTTGTTCAATAATTTAATTCACAATTTGAGTACAATTTACCATTCCACCTTTCAAACGTTGCCTCATATACATCAATACAATGACCCACCTTGAAGTTAATTACCATTAAAAAAACTAAGGAACTTTTCTGATACACTGTATTATAAAAATTTCTGTTAAACATTTTCACTTTTAAATATTCGAAATTTTTTTAATATTTATCTTTGTTTATTTATTAAAAAATAAATATTCAATTTTTCATTTTTTTAACATTTAGAAAGTAATTTGAAATTTTATATTTATAAAATATATTTTGAAGTTGTGATCTCAAATATTTATGCTTACCATTACAAAATCCACGCATATCTATTCCAGCTTCTTGCATTTCTCGAATAAATAGATCTTTATCTTTTTGTCCAGAAAATTTTTTAGGGTGCCACTGTTCATCCTACAAATGGTATTTGAAAGATCAGTATGAGTCAACACATCACAGAGGACAAACAAAAGGCTACAGCAAGTATAAAATAAAATCGTTAACCAAATACACACGTGGCAAGACTAAAAAGCACTTATAATTTCATTGTAATAAGAAAGAAAAGCGAAACAAATTTTATATTTTTTTCCAATTTATTACCCTGTACATTTACACTTTATATTTTCTCTTGCTGTCTAAAATGGTTTTGAATTTCATTTTGAAGAAATTGCAACTATCTTCAATGAGAAATTGTTTCTAATCTTTCATCTTGAAAATATTTCTTGGTGAGATTGAAAATTCAAAATTATTTATGCAATATTTTGACTGTATGAAGATCTCTCTGTACGGATATAGTTTTTGCAACTGTCATCTCTTTATAACGGGATGTGTACATTGGAGCGTTATCATGTGGTAACTGAAGGTCATTGTTGTGCGGCTTATGGTAATGGCCCTTGACTATATTGATAAATTATTTATCAATTCAAAAAGACAACTGCAAACCGACGAAGATTGTTTTTATAAGCTTTTTGTGGTCTGTCTTTCATTTCAGAAGTTAAGAATTATCATATGAATATACTACACAACTTATTGATTCATAGTTGGTTCAGCTACATTCAGTCGCTAATAGAGCTCCATTTAAATAATCTACCTCTTCTGTTCGAAAATTTCCTTCAATTACTCATTTTTCTCCTGGCTAATTTCAACTTGTTTACCTCAATTTTCGCTGTCGAACACACTTGTTCAATACAAAGAATAGTCTAGAATCTTATTATAAATGATCACTTTTATAAGCCATTTTCACCCAATTTTTATTGTAACTGGAGAAAATTTTACTCCTTGTCAGCATTTCTCAAAAGTAAAACAGTTGACTTTAAATAAAATTTACAATAATTAAACAAAACCTACTTTAATTACCTACATATAATTAAACTTTAAAAAAAATTGCGACTTTAAAGACTTTCTCACCGAGTCAATCGAAAAACAGATATGCAAATTTAAAAGTTGATCAAAAAATAAAAATTTCAAAAAAAACATTTTATAAGAATTATGAAATTGTCATTCAAAGAATAAATATTTCTTTTAAACAGTTAATAAAACATTAGCAATGCTTTTGATCACTAAATATTAAGATGATACTTGAAATATGATCGTTTTTACAATTATTTCCATTGAACAGAACTTTTGATTACAAAATATTAAATCTTTCATTGCGAAATATAAAAATTTTACTATTAATGCTGACAATTTTTTATTAGTAAAAACTAATTTATATTTTTTAAGTTTATTCTAATGGGCATCGTAAGAATCTTATCAGTTTTTCAAATAAATATCAGTAATAATAAATCAGGTCAAGGTTGGTAAAACAAACAAGTGGTAGCTGAGGAGAACTGTCAATCAATATTGTACAAAAGCTATAGACCAAAAAATAATAATTTTTTAACATGCCAAGAGATTATTTAAAAAGAAAGGAAAATAGTGTCTACTATAATTGATGCCCAGATCACTTCAATAGTGAAAAAATACAAATAGAAGCCAAGCTTTCATCTCAAAGAGTCTAATGTTCCTAAAAATTATAAACAAAGACTCCTCAAGAAAAAAAGTCTCTCAGAATGCTTGAGCTAAGAAGGTAATATGGAAACCTGATGAACATCTTTCATATTGAAAAGCTAATGTTCTTGAATGAGACATCTTCATACTATTCAAAACTGTGGCTACTCTTCTGTAAATTAGTAAAGCAGTGACAGTTGTGATACTCAATAAGAGTAAACCAGAGTCCTTTCAGTCCGTTCTGAGAAATTTTCTGGGAATCCATATTATGTGGATTAGTTAGTCTACGCTTTTACTACTAGTTAAAATACTGTTTCAAATTTAATAACAAAAAAGTTAATTTTTTAATCAAATGTTTTAGATGTTGTAATTCAAAAATTTTATAACACTTAATAAAACTGAATAACACTGAATTAAAAATATTTTAATTGAAATCAGAAACTACTGTTGAGTTATGTTTAATGAATTGATAAAGAACAGTTGACCGCAGTACCACATTTTTCGTAAATCTGATTTTTTGTTTAAATTTTTTTCACTAAAATAACGCACATTTTTCATTTTCTGAAAATGCGTTTCGAAAATAATATTCATATTCAAAGATTTGCGTTATATCAGGGTTTTCACCAAAAGGAATACCGAAAGATGTTCACTGTAAGAAAGTAATATTATGTATTAGGTGAGACAAAAACAGAATAATGCACTGGGAAATTATTCCAAACAGGATCGTCGCAGACAAAAACCACGCAAAAAATGACATCGTCTTCCATCACGAAAATGGGCTTCCACAAGTTAAATGTCCTTATAAAATCTATAGAAAACAAGTGGTAGAAACTGCTTTCTCTATCGACTCATTCTAGCACCGATTCGCCTACGTACTATCAGGGCAATTGATTGTCGTAAAAGAGTGTATTATCTATAATAGAAGTTGAGTTGGTTAAATTGCTCCAGAATAATCATTTATATGTTTTTGTTAAATGTGCTTGTTAGGAGCTTTGGTGAGTTCATAGAAATTTTGAATTTAAAATCTAACCAAATTAATAATTAAACAATTACATTTCGTAAAATAGTTATAGATATGCTAAAATAAGACAATTTAATGTAAAAAATAAATTTATGTAAAAATAAAATAAAATTTATGGTAGATTTATTAAAATTTAATTTAGAGTCAATAAATAGATTTATTACAAAGTAATAAAGTAAATTTTAATTTTGATGGGAATATAAAATTTAATATTTATTTTTGAAATATTTAATGGAAGTAAAATAAAATGTAATTTTAAAAAACGTTTAATGGCAAATACAATTTTATCAAAATGAAAATGTAAAATAAAATGAGAATTTAATTTTATTATAAAAAAAGTTACTCAGAATAAAATACCAAAATTGAATAATTTAATATTTAAATTAGGAACCACTGAAATGTAAATTTTTCATAAACAACAAAAAAATCTGTGACAAAATTTTAGCAAAAAACTTTTTTTAAAATTTTAACAAATAAAATTTAAATTCTTTATAAATGAAATAACAATATCGGAATTTATATTTATTTATAATGGTTTCTGTAAAAAAAGTGCTTAGGTTCCTCAAAAATATTTGTTTGAAAAACTTAAATTGTGATAGAAATAAATTTTTGTGTCATAATTATTTCTGGAAATTGATTAAAATAATGTGAAACTTTGACGATTAAGTTTATTTAATATATTATCATAATATAACATAGACTATTGATAATAATTTTTGAGAAAATATTATTAATGGTAAAGTTGATGTTCGAAAATTAAATTTTATTAGATAGTTGAGAATAATAAAATATTATCTGAGAACCGCGTATCTGATCTGTATATTTGCACAAACACTACATATTATTTAATCATACCACTGCACGATGATCGAGTGCATCTCGTAAAACTTTAGCGTGCTCCACAGATAATTTCTCCCAACAATCCATCAATCCAACTTCAAAAGCAGCCTCCAAATTAGCTCCAATATTTTCACCAACTGCTCGAGCGTGCATTCTTACTCGACCCATAATTGAACACAGTCCAAGAAACGGAACAGCTTTTGATTCCACTAACAGAATTCGTAATTGTTCCGCAAATTTCCGCATTTCCATGTTGCACCAATAAGACAACTCTGATAAATAAATGTGGCTTCTTTATTTTATGTCAAATTCTTATTTAAAATGTGCAATCATAAATTATTTACGTTCATGATAAAATTAATAGCTTCAATGTATATATTTTTTTAGCAAAATGGTTATATAAATAAATTTAAAGGTTAAATCATAAAAATAAATTATAAATATTTTTTAATTTTATAAAAAACAATTCATCTTCACAAGCATTGAAAATTCTATAGGAGCTATCTAGAAGTACCTTGTGAATTGACTGAAATTCATCAATTTCAACGACGTATGGAGACCAGCCGAAAATTGCTGCCAAATCCGCAAAATGACTGTTTTATTTGAATAAATAAAACTTGTTACGAAAAATTAGATACATTTTAACAATGACGAGCAAAACATGATCGATTCTCAAGGATGAGATTTTGTGTGTTTGGTGAAATTTCGAAGGCGTAATTCACTTCGTACTACCTCCACTTAGTCAAAATATCCATACAAATATCTATTGCACCCAACTTGATTTGATTTATGCAGCCCTTGGCAGTAAATACCCAGTTTTGATCAATCGAAAGTGCACTCTTTTGCAGAACAACAACGCAATACCACACATTGCCAGATAAACCAAAGAAAAGATAACAAATCTTGACGTTATTGAACATCTTCTACACACAGCTTATAGTCCGGACTTTGGGTCACATGATTATCACCTTTTTCATTCCATGACGCCCTTCGTTCGTGGTCGTAACTTTTACAATCTCGTCAAGATCAAAAAAGATTGCGGTGAGTTTTTGGTCTCTTTAAACATTGAATGGTAGCGCAATGGGATTAACCAACTTGTTGAAAGATGGATTCAAATCATTAATTAAAATTTATGTGGTTATATCTGCCCTGATGATCAACTGAAGAAAACACCGAAAGAATTGATATAAAATTAACAGAATGAAGAGCCATATTCTCAATAAATATTTATTCCGCAATTAAACACATACATTTTTAATAAATCACCATAGTTTTATTTTTTCACAAAATCGTGGTTCAATCAAATTATTTTTAAATTAATAATATTAAAACCAATTTTTTTTCTTAATATAACATTTTCTAAATAAAAATTAATTAATATTTACTTAATCAATTTTTCTGATCGATTAATTGATTTTCACTCCCGGATGAGCGCAACATAACGAGCATATCATAGAAAAATTCAAATTCTGCTAAAAACATTGTGATCAGTCTCTGTATGTTGTGGAGGGTAATTTGATCCGTATATATGGACACTACAGTCTTTACTTTGAATTTTGATTGCTTTTAAGATGTTGTATAATTATGTTTAATATTTTTAAAATTGGAAAAAACTTAGGTTAACCCTAATATATTATTTAAATTTTTCCGTTATTATCATATTTTGATTATATACTTCTTCCGTTAATTTGACAAATGATGTATAATAACTTGAATACAATCAATCATATTCTCAAAGCGCTGTTCAAACGGTATAATATCTACAAAACAACACTTCATTCAACAGCCAAAATCCCGAATAAATTTTTTAAATTATAAATGTCAATTTGATATCAAAATTCTTGGCTACACTATGTGGTAATTGTGTTTATTTAGCATTTATTAATTAAATGAAAAAAATACTCATTATTATGTATTGTCTAATTAAGTATTAAATAAATAATTTATTTAACTTAAATTAATATAGTTTACAATAATTAAAACTATAGAAGTACGAAAATTTTTTAAACAGAAATAAAAGAAATAGATTTTAAAAAAGAAAGAAAAGAATTTCAAAATTACAAACAAAGCGAATTATTATATTCTTTATTACTAAATTATTATTTTAATTATTGAAATTTGATTATAATATAAAATTAGTTTAACTTTAATTTTTAATTGGATAATATTATCATAATGCAAAATAATCAGCAGTTTTTATTATTTTAATTTCTTTTAGTTTTCATCTAAATAATTTATTAATTTAAATTAATAATTTACCTACTTTTTATCTATTTTTTCTACTTTTACCAGAGAATGTTTAATGATTTTGTGTGTTTGGTGAAATTTCGAAGGCATAATTTTTTGTTAACAATAATTTAAACAATTTTACAATAACATCACATTTAATTTACGATTTTCAATAAAATTTTACTTGAGAAAATAATCTTTGAGTCATTTTGGTAATGATGAATAATATTATTTTGTCATACAAATATTATACTTCTGATTAATTATTGTTCAAATAAAAAGTACTGACATACCATGTTATCTGTTATTATTAGTCACTTGATTTACAACAGAAAATCTGCGTCCGTACTGCTGACAGTTAACACATTTCTTCTATTTGCTAAAGACGTGTTTGAGAGACTCATCCCTAACGAGAATTCAAAAGACCACCAAGATTAATTTAAATATGATTTATTACCCGATTTATTACAATACATGTTGTTATGGAACATACTTCAATTAACAAAAATCCTTGATCATCACAAAATAATTATTTTTCTTTAGAATTTTCTTATGAAATTTGATTAACAAATTTTTAATTAAATGAAACTGATAAACCTAGTTAAGTAAATATTGAGTTTATGATTAAATAACCACTGTTTTGAAGTTGTTTATAGTAATAAAACAGTTTTAATAATAAAACAAATTTATTTCTCAACCAAATATTTTTTGTTGATTACTACTCGATTTGCAACTCGACAATGGTAAAATACTAATAAGAAATTTAGAATGGCTAAAGCCATTTAAATAGAAGGGGATGTGAGGAAAAATTCGGAATGTTGTAAGTTTGTTGTTTGTATGCTGTTTAGATTTGTGACTCTCCTACTCAGATGAGGTTGATATGTTATTGACTGATTGTTTGAATCTGATGAAATTAATTTATTGGGATTTGTGATATCTCATTTTAGCGAAAGGACCGTGCCCGATATTTTCACATGTATGTATACATTTATACATTTATATACATTTTTTTATGTATACATTTCGTTATTTTTTTGTGTCACAGCGTTTGCTGTGTCCTCCGCATGGGTTGACCTACTAATTACAGCGGATATATATATATATATATTTATATTGTTTTTATGTGAAGTAGATTTATGTAAAGAATTTATCTTTGTACTTAGGATGTCTAATAAGTTCCCGGAATATGTCATGCACACACACATGCATACATGTATACACGTAAATATTGTATTAGAATGAAGCCACCAATCAGCTGCTTTGGCCAATCATAAAGTCACACACTTATCCACTCTCTTCTCATTGTGACAGACCATTATTGCTGATAACACAGTGTAAAGTGCACCGTTGACACGTTATGGATTTACAGAAAGAACATTTTCGTGCATACATTTACTTAGAAATGCTACGGGGACGTAAACCATGTGAAATATATAAGCAGCTACGAGATACTAACCTGGATGTTCCTTCACAGACAACTGTATTCGAGTGGTACAAACGATTTAAAGAGGGAAGACAATCCCTTGTTGATGATCCAAGATGCGGCCGCCAAACCACATCTTCAACCGCTGAAAATGTGCAGATTATCAAAGCGAATGTGGATGAAGAACCAAGGACATCTCTTAGAGCAGTGAGTGAATTGACTGGCCTGTCTAAAGATACTGGCAGATTTTCACAAATCAGCTTGAATTGCGACAGATTTGTTCGACATGGATTCCACATCCCCTCTCAGAAGCAAACAAACGCAACAGGATTTTGTAAGCACAAAGCATCATCGCCTTATTTGAAAACCATTCCATCGATTATCTGTTACACCATTGGGCGACAGAGGATGAGAGTTGGTTTCTGTATGAAACAGCACTGACGAAACAGGAGAATCAGGCATGGCGTCATCCCACACAACCAAAACTCACTGTTGTCCGATCGAAGCTGACAAACAAGAAAACTCTTCTCTTGCTGGCATTCACTGGTGATCAAAAGATAAGTGCTGACATTTGCTCTTCTGGAGTGACTGTGAACTCAGTGCGTCACGTGGAATTTATTCATTCAACTGGGGAAAAATGGCGACATTTCAAAGACATCCGAAAAAGCTCACGGAATTGTTGTGGCAACACGATAACGTATACCCTCACACATCAAAAAAAACAATGGAATTCTTTCATCATCGTGAAGTGACACTTATCAAACAAAGCCCATATAGCCCTGACATGAATCTGTGTGATCGATGGGTGTTCAAGCACCTGAAACATTCATTTCGAGGGCAGAAATTCGTGGACGGTGATGAGGTGAAAGGAAGAGCGGTGCAGGTGCTCCGCGGTCTCCCAGAAGAGAAGTTTCGTCAAGAATTGTTATCATTGTATGAACATTGCAAACTATTTGTCATGGAAATTATGTAGTTTATATATAATATAGAATTGTTTTATAGAATTTTATATAATATAGAATTGTTTGGAATTTTTCATAGAAGTCAGTTTTTTTAAACAATTCCGGGAACTTATTAGACAGCCCATATATTTAGTTTTTATCATTTTTTTGTATTTTTTGAGAATACCAAGAAAATTAATTAAAGAATGAAAGAAAATTAAAGGAAAGAAAAAGAGAAAAGTCAAGAAATTACATTATTAAAGATAATTATATAGAGAAAAGAAAAAGAAAAAAGCTAGAAACTATATTATTTATGATAATTATATAATTTCAATTTGAATACAAATTCAAATTGAAATCAATAATCATTAATTAATAAAAATTAAAAAAGAAATACTTAACTACGAATTTCTGAATTACCGAAAAATTATTATTAACTTGACGAAAAAAATAAGGAAGAATTAGAAGAAAACTAGTTTAATTATATTTGGCTGTTTCACGACTTGAGTTATCATTCTCGCCTAATTGTCACAGTTCGAACTCATTGACTGACTAATAACTCAGCGACATGTAAACTGAACAATCAGTATATATAACGAGTAATTTGTGATTGAATAACATACAGAAGAACAATTATCTCTTCCATTTGGTTGACACTGAACATTTATTCGTGCATTAAATTTGGTCGTAGTGTTCGATTGTATGCTGGTAACTATTACGTTTTTTGGAATTATTTCAGTGAATAGAATTTATTATTGTTCAATCGTTAGTTACTTAATCGACACTAGGCTCACTTAATTCGTTAGCAACCTAATCTACTAATTCAGTTAGCCTAGTACATATCAGATTATATAAAACAACTTATTAACCTTTTCATTTTTGACTGGTGAATAGGTGGTTTTACTGATTTATCTTATATTAGTAAAGATCAGTTTGCCGTATATTTATTATTTTTTTTTTGGGTTCAATTTCCGCCATAACGACAAACTGATTTTTACATGATTAATTTTTAAATACTAATTAATTAAAATTTTGTAAATTATAAATTTTAATAATACCTTTAGTATCGATTTTAACTTATTAAATTTAATATACAGTTGTCCCGCCTAATCCGCTTAGAAATGAAACGGGGTTTTTAAGAATTTGGCGGATTGAGCGGGGTAGACGGATTGAAAAAAACTGAAGAAATTTAATAACATTTATTATTAAATTAATTATTAATATTAATTAAAAGACTTTTTCATAAAATAATTATCAAGTGTATTTGTCTGTTTTTGATCTTTTTCGCACATATTCCAACAAAGAATAAGCATTTTTAAAACGTTTTTATCAACACACTCCTCATTCTCTAAAACTTTTATAATTTCATAATTTGCTGTAAGTATTTTCTTGAAATCATCTGGAGTAGATCTTCTGATATGAATAAATTCTTTATTTTCTGTTTGATTTTCTTCATCTTGATTCTTTCCATTTTTAATAAATTATAAAATTTCTTCATGTGATTGCGGTTCAAATGTCACATTTTCTTCTTGGTTATTAACAATCTCGTCCACACATATGATACCTGGTAAATTTAACTCACGTAATAATTCCTTTAGTTCTGACATGTCAATTTCAACAAGTTTCGCCCCTTCTGGATAATAAATATTCATTGTTATCGGAGATTGTTTCCAACATTGAGTAATTGTCTTTTTTGTCACTTTATCCCAGGCAAAGTGTATTGACAACACAACATCTTTTAAAATAAGACTTCTGTATGCATCTAAAACGGAAATTCCTGAAATGTCAGAACTTTGAGTATTTGCTGTTTTCTATAAAAAACATTTAAATGATCTTATTACACCCAAGTCCAATGGCTGCAATAAGCCCGTTGTGTTTGGAGGCAGAAAGCTATTTTAACATTTGACAAATGAATCCGCGTGTGACTTGGACAGTTCATCCATATTAGAAGTATCACTTGAATCGTAATTAGACATTAAAATTTTAATCGATTCTATTTCATGAGAAAAATCATTAATTTTAACATTAGCCATCTCGCCTTGCACTTTCCTTGCTTTCATTCATATTCTCCTCTTAAAACGCGACAGAGTACCGTTTGACATACTGTAATTCTCTATATTAAGCTCCGCTGCAAACAATTCTGCCTGAGAGATAATTATTGCTTCAGTTATGGGATTGTTAATTGTTTCTTGATTATCACTCCATAGTTCTAAGGCTTTTTCTAAATCTGGATATGCTGGTTGTACAATTTTCTTTGTTCCGGCCCTCGTATTGGCCGCTGCAGCCAATGTAGACTCTTCATTCTTCAAAATTTCACCAATTATTCGAAGGCCTATATTCTTTTTAAACTACTCATCAAAATAACACTTCAATTGAGCGTGTGTTGTCTTCTTAAATTTTTTATATTGAATTATTTCTTTATTTTGATCAAAACTTAAATGAATTCCCATTTTAAAGGATAATATAAAAACAAATTTATTAAAAACTTAGTAAACAACTTTAAAATGACGAAATTAATTATGAAAGTGATGAATTCATCGAAACTCTTTATAAACTTTATAAAAATAATAATAAAAATTAATTGAAATTGAAAAATTAATAAAAATTAATTAATAATAATTGTTTTTTTAAACGCGGATTAGGCGGGGATTGGCAGATTGAGAAATTTTCATTGAAATATGAGTCAAATCTGGTAAAAAATCATAATTTGATGATTTTAACGCAAATTGGGAGGGGATTGCAGAATAGGCGGAGACAACTGTATTTTAAAAAGTTAATGCTTATTTTCAAAATTACTAAATGATTTTTTATCCAATAAAATTTTGAGAAATTAAAAGTTAATATTAAAATTTTCCCATTAATTGATTTTTTAGATTTGAATACATAGACAAAAACTATATCAATCATAGAAAGATGCTCACTGAGAATGGTTGTGAAGAATCTGTTTGTGTTGTTAATAAATGTTTACACTTAAATTGTGATGTTGTTAATATTCATAAAATATTTGAATAAATTGAATATAAATATTTTACAAAATGAAAATATTAAAATCATAAGAATTTGGTTACTTACTTGATTGAAACTGCCCAACAGTAGCCTTGAACTCGTAACAAGTCTCGACAATTGCTCGGTGAAATGTGAGACTCAAGCGATTGGCATACACTACTTGACTACCTTCACGAGCAACTTGAGATGCTCTTTGATCAAGTACAGCTGATCGATTGTTAAGAAACAATTCACAGGCAAGTCCTCGCTTTCCGAGTCGATTCAAAAGCAAAACCGCACCTCTCACCGATCTCAGACCGCCTCTTCGCCCGGAACCGGCTGCTAACTCGTCGGATAGAGTCTCTGTCAATGTGTTTGCTCGAAATTCCACTTTAGCTGCCAAATCACTCCGCGCTCTTTCAAAGGAATCATTGGTGTTGGTTTCTAGATAATTCCGAGCGCGCTCTACTAACTTAACAGCGGTTTCTAGATCTCGTTCTGCAATGGCGACATCAAGATCATCTGGCAACTCGAGTAACCAATCTTGGACAGATTCCACTTGTTGTAAATTAGTGAAGTCAGAAACTGGAGCACTAGATGATGCGGATGCATCCTCATTATCCGAGCGCAATGGTGAATGTTTATGATGCAACTGATTCTCGATATATTGTACCCAATCAACTTTCAGCCGAGACGTTTCTGCTTTGAAGAGTCTTATGTCGGGAAATGCGATAATTTTGAAAACGTTTGTTGCGGAGACAACATCTCTCTCTGACACGTTGACAACAGCGACGTTACTTAACTCGTAAGAGCATACCAATCTATATGTCATATCACCAAGACTGTGAGGGTACTTTTTGGCCACCAGTAATAAATCGGTCATTAAAATCAATTTGACTGAAGATTGTACGGAGAAGTTTTGATTATTTAATTCTTGCAAATCGCTTAAGAAAACAACACTTCGCTCTGGATTGAGAAGATGCTGCAATATTAATCAATTTTACAACATTAATAATATATTAAAGGATAAAACTAAATTATATAACCAAAAAGATTATATTTTAAGTCATGCTATTGTTTTATTGAAAAATCTTTTTAACAAGTTGATTTAAATTTTAAAAATACTAATATTTCAAAATAATCAGTTATTGAACAAATATCAATT
>MQRK01220400.1:3780-18261 GCA_001938485.1 Girardia tigrina
TAAATTTATCAAAATATATTAGTACAGAAATAAATTTTATTAGAATAAATTATATAAAATTAAACATATTCGATTTTAAAATAAAAGCCTTTGCAAAAATTGTAAGTTAAATATTAATTGTTTTAAATAGATTAAAAATATTTTTTTTTAATTTTCTAAATCGTCATCCTTCGTTGCGCCTTGAATGCTGAATTTTGTATTAAAAAGTCTCTTATAATACAAATAATTTAATTATGGTAAAAAGTTTTATTATGGGCATTGCTTTTATCTTTTAGAATAATAATAATAAAAGTAAATTAAAAAGTATTTAAAAAGTAAATCTCGAAAAAAGGAAAAACACTATTTAAAAATTTAAATCACAATTAATAAATTTAAAAAGTAAATATTAATTTTTTTATCAAATTTATAAGATCAAATTAAATGATATTTTTTACTGAAAGAAATAATTTTTATTCCAATAATAAAAGTTATTTTAAAAATTTAAGGCATTTATTATAGAAAATGCGCAATATTTAATAAATAAAGATCGCTGCTTCTTCTTCCTCAAAATCATCAAAACTTCCGCCAAAAATAATATTTTATGATTGATTTACTTTCACTTTGTCAAACTTTTAACATTAAATCTTCGTATTTTTGCAATTTTTAAAATAGATAAATTTTATTAAAATTATTATTAAAAAAAAATTTAGTGAACATTTTTCTTTTTATTGGTTAATTAAAAAATTTTCTGTAAAAGTATTTTTAAATAAAAAACACTTATTTTTTTAAAATTTGCTTAAATATTCTTTTTTATTATTATTATTTTGTGAATAATGAAACCAAATAATTATTATTATTAGGTAACAAATTTTGTTGCGAAAATTCATATTTCACTTTTGACAAAAATAATTTAATCCCCTTTAAAACGTATAAAACTATTTATTTTTTAATAAAATTGATCAACATTTAATAGGAAATGTTTCTATATTATCAAAACAAAAGCATTTTTGGGAAATGATTAGAATGCAAAGTTTATTTTTTTTATAAAGTACCACAATTAATTTTATTTTTATATCAAATATCACTCTAATGATTTTTATATTACAATACTAATTATTTAGAATAATAATAGTAAACAACAATTTAAATATATTCTAAATAATTGATTAGTTGATTGATTTAAAGAATCTCAGAAGTTTTATTATGTTTACAATCCTTTATACAGATATAAAATATATACATATTTTTAATTTATAAATATTCATTTGTTAATTATTCTCACAATCATAAAGCACACAATCTCTAACAATTAAATGGTTATAAATTTATATTAAATATCTAATTTTACATTCTTTGTATTAGCTTACTTTCTATATATATATATATATATATATTATTGTCTCTCAATAGAAATCGTCATAACAATTTAACCAATCGAACTGCTTCGGATTCTTTTCACTGATTTCAACAAACAACATCACAACAATAAGCCGAACCCGAATTAAAGATTTGAAGTCTACCATTATCTATGACAAATAATATCAAGAATACAATTTATTATCAATCATCATCAAACATTTCTTCTCYGTTGATTATCTAATGAATACAATTCATAGTCACAAACAATCTTCCATCCCAATATTCAATCAATTTATTAATAAGAACCATCTAGTTGTTACAATATTCCTCCTCCAATATCGAAGAACATTTATTGTCAAAAACTGAATAATTATTCAGGTATATACTCACTCTTTGACGATCAACACTATTTGATTGTAAAAAGGGGAGCGAGAGATATGACTGGCTTCACCGAAATGTTTCGTCAAACGGCCTGGACAATTTCTATGTATTGGGCACGTCCGATGAGTAAAAGTGTAAAAGATACTATTAATCTGAGCTACGTTGAATATTTGGTAAACAATTTTCCATTTATTCGTCAATGAAAGAAATATTTTTGCCACAAAAAATTAAAGATACAAAGGAAACTCATATTTACCATTTCAATGTCAAATCCATCAATGAATTCAATGATTGGATGGTGAAAATTACTTCTTTTTTGAACCGACTCCATTCAAACATGGATATCAATCGAGCAAAAGAACTAATATTTTGCCTTTTTTTTGCAAAAAATCATATATTAAACATGAAAATGAGTACTATAATATACTGATAAATAGCTTATCTATTTTGTTCCTAAAGTCGCTCAACTGACCGAAAGTTTACAGGACATAACAAATTTTGTTCATAGACATGAATGTCGGAAGTTTTATTACCAATGAGAGATCTGAAAGTCCTGAAAATGTTTATTCGGTCATTTCAAAGAAAATTAAAAAAAATCAAATTAAATCTCGAAGATAATTCCAATCAAGATTCATCAAATAAAA
Organism: Girardia tigrina; assembly: GCA_001938485.1. Lineage (NCBI taxonomy): Eukaryota > Metazoa > Platyhelminthes > Tricladida > Dugesiidae > Girardia > Girardia tigrina. The sequence continues at coordinate 6,144 of MQRK01220400.1, forward strand.
GAATTTCGAAAAAGAATGCGCGTAACTCAATTATTTCTGAAAACTCATTAATATCTGATAACAATAGTCACTATATAAACGAAGAACATTCTTCTGTTGTTAAAACTGTTGAAACGTTTCCCAAGAATGCATTTGTCCAAATTGTAAAACGCGGTGTCAGAAAGTATTTTTCTATCAAATCGTGAATAAAAAAATTTGTTTGATAAAAAATCGTCTATGTACAATTTGATGATTACCAATAACTGTTGATCATTTTAATAAATATTCTTATTGTATTTTTATGTCTTCACTTTGTACATATTGACAAAAGAATAAAATGAAACTTTGTTAATTAAATAAAAAAATAATAAATAAAAAAATAAAATAATTAAAAAGGTTGCCAAAATGGCATATAAAAATAGGTCAATTAAATTACCACAACGTAGCATGTTTTCTAAGGCCTGTGATTGGCCAATGAAAAAAATTAAAAGTGGACTGTGATTAGCCCATTTGAATCTCATTATATGAAATTGTCTGTCGTTTTGTGAGAACGGTTATTATTGTTATTTTTTGTTTTTTTCGGCTTATTTTTGAGAAACGAAATTTTGTCGTCATGTAAACAGTTTTATGAATTTGAATTTTTCTCATCTGATAAAAAACATTTTGAATTTGTTGAATTAATCAAAAGTTTCTGAGAGTGAAAATTGAATTGATCAAAAGTTTCTCGGTGTGAAAATTAAAGTAATCGATAGTTTCTTAGAGTAAAACTTCAATTGATCGAAAGTTTCTGAGTGTAAAAATTCAATTGATCGAAATTTTCAGTGTAAAAAATGAATGTTGATAAAAATTATTCGAGAACATATGAATATATGAGAAAATATATTGATTTATGAATTGGACAACGCAGCACAAATGTCGTCGGTAACGAAATTGGCGATGAAATCATTAAAACTTTATGAACACGTCGTTCAAAGTGTCGAGAAATTCATTGTCAAGTACAGTTGTAATTGCAAGATGCTGGGATTAAACGTGATCGATGCGATCGTGCGTCAATAAAGGCATTAGTACTACGATAAAGACGTGTTCTTGTCGTGATTCATGAGGAATGTCTTCATGACGACTTTATACTCCAGCAAATGTGATTTGGAAGATCTCCAATCACTGGAGCGAGCATCGAGATGATGGACTTGGTGGAGGCGCTGCCGAGGCTGGTGGAAGCGTCCGAGAGCCATTTGAGATGGGTGATTGCGATGTTACAGAATACGCCACTGCTGGTTGGTGATGAGCGAGCGGTGAGTGAACCTTTGTGTGTTTTCTTCCCCCTGTCCTAGAGGCACTATATTCCCGTCACCGGAGCCTCGTGACCATGCTCTGCGTGCTCCACTACTACCAATATTGTCATTAACTACTCAAATAACAACTCGAATTTTCGGGATTTTATATCAATTTTTATATTAGTTCTTTATCTTTTTATACAATATAGTTTAGTTAAAATTGATTTTTTATATTTTTATTTATTCATATTATTTGATAAAAGAGATCATTGAAATATCCGTTTCAGTTAGCTCTTTTAGTTAAACTTACGTAATGAAATATCAGTTTAAACGATTAAGGCAGTTACTTTCTTAGCTCAAGTATTGGTATCCAAGAAGCTTTGAACAATAGTTGAAGGCGATGATTGAACTTCAAAGGAATGTTTTGCAGAGTAACAATGACTGTCTACGAAGAATGTCTTGTCATGCTGGACAACAGTGTAGCACAACTTTCAGTAGAGATGAAAGTTGGTTCTAAAAATAAATTCACTTAGATACTTCCTTAAAATTACATTTCAACTGAAACTTTATGCAACACTGAAATTATAAAAAAATGAATAAATGACATAAATTACAAATGACAGAATCTGATCTTTTTTTCATACGCATACACTTGCACATACTTTTCGCACAAATGTAAATGTGAGTACGTAACATTGAAATTGTTTATTAACGATACTTTTCATGTTAATTGTTCATTGAATTTCAATATTATAAATATACTATACAGGATATTTCCGTCAAGTACATACATGCAACTTATATCCTATAAAGTCTAGTTATTGAGATAACCATACTTTTTATTTTGACCCAGTGATTATTATTTTTTGAATTAAAAAAGTTTGAAATTTCCGGGATTTTATTTATAATTTCAATTCTCATTGAAACCTGGGAAAGATCTTTCAGAATCATTTTGACTGCTTCTCTGATGATTAAGGAAAGGCATCTGATGAACATAGTGAAAGATTTCATCAAACTATTAATAATCTCTATTAAGGCTGAGTAGATCCAAGAATAATAGGTGAATTATTTTAACTACTATATAGATTGTCGATAATGATTTTTGACTAATAATATAGCATTAATGACATGAATAGTTATGACTAATGTAATAATCTAATTATCTTTGATTATCATTTCATTTTTTGATTTAATAGTTTAATTTCGAATATTAATTTTCACAGTTCTCAAATATATATATTTATTTTCTAAATAGAAAATGTCTGTGTTTAAATCGATCATTTTAATGCACTTTCAATTAAAATCGTAGGTTGAATTAACAAACACTAATTTAAATTTTTTCATAATACTTTTTTGTTTTTCTTCATTTTTAATTTCTCCTTTTTAATATTAAAATTATTTTATCCGAATATTTAATAAATTTGAGTTTTAAATGTTGTTATTGATTATTCAAATATGGTTTTGTTGACTGTATTGCAATGCGAGGCTCAATTCGATAATAATGAATACGCCGTTGAAATGGATATGGATGACCTCGAGGCGAATTTAGATTTAAGTGCATATAACATAGAAGTGGTTCGAAAGGTATTGAAAATATTGGGCCATAATTCCATACTGCCTGCACCAATATTATAGATTTAGGTTTACGGTTAGGTTAGGTTAAAGTTTAGAAACTATAAAAGTTAGGAATATGAAGTTTGGTGTCAAAATAAATGCACTTTTCTAATATTTCATAAAATTTGTGCGGGATAGTACGGAAGTATGGCCAAATACTGTTATAAGTGTTCATAAATATTTGATGAAAGGTCAGCGCCCTAGGAAATGTGTACCATTTGAGACATTCTCACTCTTGCAAGAGTGCGCGCTGCAAAAGGGATACATCCGATTCAATTATTAATGTCTTACGAATGCACCCATTGGTAATATTATTATTAATATTAAAAAGTAATATTTTATTAGCAATTTAATTGATCTTCTTAATTTTAGTAATTTTATTTTTTCCAAATGTTACATATTTAATTATATAAAAATTTTAATTTGTACATATTTAATATAACCTTCTTTCAAAAATTTTCCTAACATTTTTAATTCCTAACAGTGCAATCCATGGATGCCTCTTTCATTTGACGAAGAACATGCGGAAGAAGTTAGCAGATGAAGGTCTCATTAGCCGATATAACATCGATCCTGAATTCGCTTTGTCTGCCAGAATGATAGTCGCTCTCTCCTTTATTCCAATAGAAGACCTTGCTGAAAACCTAGGTGGAAACATTTGGAAATTTATAGACAGCATTCGTGGTGTTCAAAAAGGACGTGACCTTATATATGAGTAATTCGTTCGTGGAGATCAGCCACCTGTAAAGCGCAGAAAATACGTCGCTGCGGATGCCAGGATCAGAACAATTGTTGGGACTTACAGAGAACGAAACATCATCGAGTACCTTAGAGGAATTGCGTATAATTTTTTGATGGACTAATAAACACGGACTTTTTATTTAATAAAAAATGTTTGAGTAAAATGTTTTTTGAGTATCCATTTGTAGAAAACAGTTTTTTTATAAACGCAAAAAAATGGTTTAGGGCGGGAACAGTTTACACAGCGCCAAAACAACCTCGCGCCAAAGCGGCGGTGCCAAAACGTCCTGCTTCGTTAATATTGTAGGAAAAAACTTTCAGAGCGAGTAGTCTACAGCAATCAATCTGGACCAATATTCTCGCATTTACGGAAAATGAATATTTTCTATGGTTTGCAATACCGGTATTATCGAAACCGGTATTACCGGTATTTGGTGTAAAAATCGACTTCAGTAATACCGGTATTATACGGGTTTAAAACCGGTATTTAAATTTTATTTAGTTATTTTCATTCTTTTTATAGGCTATGTGAAAAATTTTCATATGGTATTATTTCAAAATATCAACGTACTATTTTAAAATAATAAATACCCATGGAAAAAAGTCGTAAAAAATCATTAAAGAATTTAAATCTCAAAAATTTGAAATCAAAAATATTGCCTCACTTTAGAGAGTGGTCGTCAATTTTCATTAAATATCTGCTATCAATACCTTGACAATTTAAAATTCCAATTGTCTATATTCATTTTGAAGATTTTATTTTTATTTTACTAAACATGGTGAAACAGTTTGGTAGATTTTCAAAGATTGGACACAAGTTTTACATTGTCTCTTGAATCCAGTTGACAATATTGAATTTTCTGTATAAAAAGAATTTAATTTGATAACACAGGAGATGAATAATTATTGTAAGGCTGTTCAAGTGAAAATAATTCGTCAGAAGATGTGAATCATGAAAGGGTATTTTTAGTATTTCACGAAACAGAAGAATTTGAAGTGTGGAAAACAAAATTTGAAGTTGCAAAGACAAATGTTTTTGATATAAAACATTTTTTCGGTTTAACGGTTGATTTTAACTTTTTGAAAATGAATTGAAGGTGTTGTGCCAAGCAACCAATCTTTTACAACCACCAAAACTTACAGTTGTTTTTCTCCAGATGCCAATTTAATTATCGTAAACATTTTAATGTTCATGCTAAAAACAGAACTAAAACAGTTTTTGTAGCAAAATACCTAGGAAAAATATTTTTAACTTTTATGCAAAGCTTTATTTAAACTTTCCCCATCAGGTTTTAAAGCAGAGATACCCTTCTGATGAGCATTTTTTATGCACAAAGATAAAATAAACTAGGAAATCAAATAATTATTTTTTTTTACATTCTTTATGCAGACAGAACTCTACTTTGCAAACAAAGTTTTTAAAATTAAAAAAATTTAATTTAAAAAACACAATAAAAATTAATATAAACTACTTATAATTTATAAATAGATATCTTACAATTAATATTGTTCGGGAACTCTGAATTTTCCATTTTTTCCCATTTTGGGATCTTAAAAAGTTTCTTTCGATCAAATTTTTACATAATCATTTATTATCATCGAGAATTAGTGTGTAAAGTTTGAAAAAAAATGATTGAGTAGAAAGCCTTCAAAAATAGGTTTCTAAATTCCATGGATATATAGTGAAAATAAATATATATATGCATACTATATAAAGTGATCTAATAAAAAGAACGGAAAATGAATTAATCCAGGTTGGATTTTCTGTGCTAATTTTTTTTAAACCAGTATTATTTTTAATTAATTAGTTTCTGAATCATATAATTGTCTTATGTTTCAATGTAGTAATAAGAAATATTGCCTTTTGTAATACATTAAAAGACATGAATAATTTTTAAAATAAAATTTTTCATAATCAATACTGGTATTACCGCTTTTACGTGAGAGACCAATATCAGTAATAACGGTTTGGAAAATTTTCGGTATTTTGCATTCCATACTACTTTCAATGTTAAACCATTAGATTTTAATAAAAATTTTGCCGCGTCATAGAACGAAACTTAATTCCAATCATTCATTTGTCCGAAAAAAATAACCATTGCAATGGACTTATTCATAAACATTATTTATTGTTGAGGAGTAGAAGAATTAAGGAATAGGAATACATTAATTTAAGGAATACATTATTCCTTAAAAGCACTTAAGTTAATGTTAAGTTAAATTATTAAAAATAGATATTTTGATATTTATATATCCCTAGCGATTTCTTGTTGACTCAAGTACCAACTATCAATGTCTCATATATGAACGTGTGAAAAACGTTCTTGTTGTTAATCCATTAAGAACAAGATTTATTTTTTGAAATATTTTAACTTCTAATTATAAATTTATACTAAAAACAACTAAAAGTGAAATTTTTAGACAATAGAAGAAAAAATCAATAAAAAAACTTTTTCCCATACCCATATTTGAATCGTGCGAGGTACAATGCGTCCAAAAATTCTAACGTCAACAACTTAATAAAAACTAAAAACTAGAGATACCCAAAAGGGGTTTGAGGCGGCAGATGGTAAAAGTGGTTCAATTGGAAATTTGTTTTCAAAGTCATGTTGTATCGCGCACTGTAATCTTGATAGTAAAAATTACTATTCTATTTTTTAATTTTCAGGGTTCCTAATGACCATCTTATATATCAAAACCATTACTTTAAAATATTTATCATTAAAAGTTTAATCCAATCAAATTTTGGTTATTAATAAATTATTATATTTCATTTACCATTTAAATAATCTTTTTTATATATAAATATATCAAACAATTTATTTATTACACAAATATTGAAAAGTATTAAAAACATTTTCTAATTGATTATTAAGATGAATGACAATAATAATTATTTTGACAACAACGATCAAAACTACCATTCATCTCTTCAACAGAAATTTGAAGTTGTCAAACTTCTAGAGAAAAGAGAAGCGATAGAAAATCTTTCCCACAAATATTCCACATCTTCTAAAACAATTTGTGACTGGTTTCAGAAAAGATTTATTCTAGAACAACAATTAGTCGAATTAAATAATCTTATGAATACTCAACAAAACATTCATTACCATCAAAACAAACCTCAACAAACAATTTCTCCGCCAAATCAGCAACACCACAGATACTCTCATTCAGTCTCTATCGAAGATAAACTACGAGAAATAGAGATGAAGGAAAACGGAGAAACTTTCACTAATTTATCTAAGATCTTCAACAAGCACATTTCTTCAAAATCGAGTTGGATAGAAAATAAAGAAGTTCTAATAAGAAAACAATATAAATTAGTCAATTCAAACAACAAAAGAGGACTACATCAATGGAAACAATAGCAAATCTCTCAAACAATCTTTTCGTCAAAGAAATCAGAACAAAATGAAACAATCAACAAATAATAATAAAAAAATAAAACTTAATATCTATGAATTTGTTGATGAAAATATCAGTTTAAACAAAAAAATATTCAACAACAACCTTCAAACAAAAAAGACTCAAATATCAAATTATTTGATAGAAGAATAAAAGTAAATAAAAACAATACAAAAGATGATGGAAATAAAAATAATGATGATAAAAGGAATGTGAAAAGTTTAATGGATGAAGAATATAAATGTTCGAAAGAATTGTGTGAGTTGTATCGAGAATCATTTGAAGAACTGATAAAGAAGAATATGAAATATTTGAGTGGAGAATGTGAAGAAGGAAAGAAACATGTAGAAAAAATGAATGAAGCAATAAAATTTATACAAAGTGATTACTGTAAAATAATATCAAATAAAAAAAAATAAATTAAAAATATTATTTGACGAGAAATAATTATTGATTGGGTTTATGAAATATAAATATATAGTAATATTATAAAATAAAAAAATATAAATAAATAAATCAGTTAGATATTAATTAATATATGTACTAATTTTATAATTACAAAAATTTAAATATCTTTAAATAAAAGCAATTTTTAATAGTTTACTGTAAAGTCTTCAAACTCTTTTTCTTCAAAACAAAAATTATTCAAATTTACTATTTTTTAAAACAAATAAATATTATAAGAACTTTTTACCAAAAAAATAATTATCGATGTTAGGAAAACTCACACATTTGACAAAACATTTATTACATTCACATTTCGTATCATCTTTATGATAATCAATTTTCAATATCTCCCATTATAATCTGAACTATACTTGAGAAGATTATTTTATTTAAAAATATTTAATTTAAATTTTATTGACTGAAATAAAATATTTTTATAGTCATTTAAAAACATTAATTTGATTTTAATTATTTAAAAATTTACAAAAATAAAATCAATAAACTTATTTAAAAGTTGCAATAATAAAAACTAAAAATTTGAATATTAAATCTAAATTTAAATAAATTAGTTTCAGATTATAAAAAATTAAATATTGATAATCCATCTGGTTAGGAGAGGCACAATTCCAAATCAACAACAACATTTAAAGATGCAAACACTACACAAAAACATCCACACACCAAATATTTCTCACAATCGAATTTTTTATAGTAAAGAAATAAAAAAATGAAATAATATAATTTATTTTAAAGAGATTGTGACCAATCGCATGCAAATATTCTAAAATGTCATAATCCCGATAGTACACAAAATAATCTTGCAGTTCAATCACGATATTTTTTGTTGAGGAGTTTTGACCACTTTAATTTAATTTTAATTCGTTTCTATAAATAACTGAAATCCGGGGTGCAACGAATTTAAAAGTGATTGAAAACGATTGTGTAATCCTTCTAAGTTATTGTTCGTTTTAGGACGATTTTCTAAAACAGAATTACAGTAATTCCAGAAGCAATGTGAAAAAATAGACGATCTGCGTATTATGACATTACTTGGCAACCCAATCTAATTTGAGGGTGTCATGACAAAATATCCAAAAGACAAAACATCCGATAGCAAAACACCTATTAGCAAAATATTAATACAAAAATCTTTTGAAATTTTTTATTTTTCCAGAGTCGTAGTAAAAAATAATAACTATTTTGTTCTAAAAAACGTAGTTTTAAGTGTTGAATCCCATGATTCACATGAGTTAATGGTTCATGGCAAGTTCAATGCCGTAATAGTTTTCGCATTCCACGTTTGAAAAGTAAAAAGTGAATTTCGGGGTGTTCGTCCGATTTCGGTATTTTTGATGTAATAGATAAAATCTTGATGCTCACGATTACTACACAATTCTGCTAAAACTGGTTGGCCAAGGTATTTTGTCGTGAAAAAAAAACTGTTTTGTCGTGAATTTCGCAAAATGCATATTTTTTCAAAGTTATTTCGTAAAGCTCGTCTTCAGCGTATCGAACGGATAAGCCTAAACTTTGTACCATTCACCAAATTGCCTGGTTAAAATGAAACCAAAAGCCAGATCTTTGACATTGTAAAATGGCAAGTATTGTATTTTCAGCTGCTTTTTCGAAATTTAAAATGAAATTAGATGGTCTTCTTCCTTAATTAATTTTATCAGTGACATCAATTGTGATTTCCAACGCTCTTTAGATAGGTTTTTTTGAGTTTTTTTTGGGTAAAAGAAAACAGATAAACGGTACAACGCGATTATCTCTGTAAAGGTCATGAAGTTGGTAAAATGATTCGAAAGTTGTTTTAAAGGTGCCATTGGCGAGCCAAGTATGGCATCTGTACAGGCACAAGACTTCAGATGATGAAACTAATGCAATAATTAGCTCTGGATCATTTAGAATAAAGTCTTTACGAGGCATGGTCCTTGTCTTTCTGTAATCATTTGGAATCAATATATCTCCACGACGATGGGGTATAACATAATTAACCCTCTGACAATCGAGTCTTCTGCTCTTAAACTGACCCATTGAATATAATTCCGGTAGTGCTCTTATAACATCATTTTATATCCCGCTGAAACATTCATACTGCTGATTCTCTAGTACTTTGGCAATATTTACATAGATTGCCGAAGAAGTACACAAATGCTGATTTAACAAATACTAGCCTCGTTCCCTGTATTTGTTTGAGCTTTGGGCATTTCTCCGTTGGGCATTTCTCATATTTCCAATAGATTATGTCTTTGTAGATTGAATGTCTCACATAAAGATGGCCTTCATGTGCTATTTTATTCTTCATTTTTTTGTGATTTCACAAACATGATGGAATATTTAGTTATTAAAATAAATATTCAAATATTATTCATTCCCATTATTTCATTCAACCTTTATTTGTATTTTTTGAAGAAAATAGTTATTATCTTTTACGGCGAATGGAAAATTAGACTCACATATCATCTTTTGTGACAACAGTTGCGATTGTGTTTTTATCCATTACTGAGATGAACATTATCAAGAAGAGTGTTTTGCCTTTGGGATTTTTTGCATTTTGGATGGTTTGCTCTTTGGATGTTTTGCCTTTTGGATGTTTTTCCTTTGGATATTTTGTCTTTACATATTTTACTATTAACCCTAATTTGAAAGCATAATTATAAAAAACAATTTATCAATTTTCTGTTATTTTCGAAAAAAGTGCCTTCAAAGAATTTATTGTTTGAAGTACTTGTATAATAAATATAAACTTATATAACTCATATACAAAAACTTTTCGAATAAAAATCTGAGCCCTTTTTAAATATATAGCAAAAAATACAAACATTGAAATAAACTAACTAGCATAACTTACATAAATTTTTCATATTTTCGAAAAGCTCAATATTTTTGAATTTATTTTCAAAAAAATGTTATCTTCAAAATAAAGTGCATTCGAAGAATTTATCGTTCAAAGAAATCGTTTTCAAAGAAAGTGTCGGATACCAGATTTGTTTAAATACTGAATCTTTAAAAATCGATTTCAAAAATTTGTAAAGACATTCAAAAGATTTTCAAAAAAAGTGCGAATTTATTGAGTGTTTCATTGTTGTGAAATATATAGAAGCTCGAGTTTTTTTCTCTTGTGGTGTCTTCTAAAAGTTTACAGAGTGTAAGAAAAAAAGGGTTATCAGCTCAATAAATCGACATAGTATATATTTATTTTGGTGAATATTTGGGTGTGGTGAATGTATTATTGAAGAAATCTAAGAATAATTGTCACCGAGGGAGCTCATCCTTATGTGTCTAGATGGGCATGAAATCCCCTCTTGATTTATATTTCAATATATTTCATAAGATATTGAGATTAGGTTGTCGAACTCAAGTATTAACTAATATACCTTACACTTCATTGACCCATTTGGCGTAAAATAAAAGAATTAGGCTGTAGAGTCATCCCTCATTTTCAACAGGAGGTAAGCTCTCTATCAAAATTCTTATTATTAATTGAATTAGTAAAAAATCGAAATTAAATATGATGTTCCAAATCTCCCGAACATCATAGCAACGAGAGTTGATTTGGCTTACTTGGTATTAAACCTTTATAGGTATAGACATCAGAAGGTCATTATAAATTTTCATTATTTACAAATGACAAGGTGTAAAAGGTAAGTAAATGGATGGTGTCGAACAAATTTTTATCAAGTTCAAATTGCTGACCAATCACGTGACGGCTAAAAGTCAAAAAACATTCCCCAAACCTCAGTAATGGAAAAATTCAAAGCTTTTAAGCATTACTAGAAGCTATCACGTTGAATGAAATGTAATAACTAAAACTAGTTGGAGTTATTACCCGAAACTCTTTTGCCACATTCCTTTTCAGAAATTTTACAGCTAAAAGATTTATAAGGAAAAAACTTTATCCAGCTGAATTTTCAAAATTATATATAAGATCCTATGTAAAAGTACTTAAGTTTTATTTAGAAATACTGAGCGCTAAGTTTTGAAAACATATAAAAGAATTCATCAAAACCCGAATGACACCTGATACTGGAACTTTCACTTATTATGTAACGCTTTAAGGGGGATGGGATTTCGCCACAGTTTGTTACGATGAGGGAGAGGGTGCGAAAAGTTGATACATAATAAATAAAATATATTTCTTCTGGTGCAAACCTAGGCCATAATGTGTCAGCGAGAATTTATCGTCATTACGGAAGATTCTTAAGGATCGGAGATATTTGAATGGGTAGATATGGATAATGTAATAGTAGATTCAACAGCAAATTTAGATAAAGCATCCGTCGATTCCATGCCAGTTTTTGACATAAATAAGCGCTTAATCCTTTGGGAAAATAATTAAATGATGTTCGCAAAAAATAAAATTTATTTTTGAACGTTTTTTGATTTAGAAAATTGTTCGGTAGTTTGTCAATTTTTCTAGTACTGTTTCAAAAATAGCCAATAGTATTTACTCTAAGTTTCTGAAAAAAATCAAACATTTTTATAATTATTTGATCGAGTAATGATTATTTAAAATCGAAAGTCCAATACCACCATTTATCAATTTTTTATAGAAGGGTGTTGTTTTAGATGGGTATGTTAATAAATAGCTAAATTTTTTACATTGTTATAACTTTTGTGAATGATATATAGGAAGCAAAACTCTCAAGCTA
>MQRK01220406.1:27497-37601 GCA_001938485.1 Girardia tigrina
TCTAAAATATCAATTTTCCATCTGGGTGGGAGAAACACATTTCCAAATACTAAACTCAACATACAAAATTCAACAAACCAATTTCAACATACCAAATTTAAAATATTCCTCACAGTACCCTTTTATTTTACAACATGCTTATTCTTTTCCAATAAATTTTTGACTGCAACACATCAATATTTTGTTAAACAAAATTAAAAAAGCACTTTAATTGAAATTTTATTTTATATACATGAATCCTGCTTGAATAAAAATTAAAGCCTTATTCGGTTAGTAGCAAACTCGTTAATTACATTATCCATGAATTTTTTTCCCTGTGTACACTTAACATGGTAAGGCCAGATAAATGGTCATCAGACATAGTAGTCCTCAGCCAAAATGCAGCCAAATCCAGAAAGTCCAAATTACATAATTCTAAGTTTTCTGAGGTAGAGCACATATCGTACCACATCATTGTTACTTATTTCTGTAATATAATATTTGCCCCCACTGCAAAAAATCTATGCTGGGCCATTAACACTAATCAACAAATTTAAACTTTTTTTAAGTTTCTTTTATGAAAACCCTTTTTTCCCACTAAATCACATTTGCTGATTACGAATCCAATATTATTTTCCGTCCAGAACCTCTAGTTTGTCTTCTATAGCTACCCATCCCCGAAGCGTTACATCACAAATTGCTCAGCACTTGTGTGGAGCCCAATCCTTTTCTTGATCATTAATCTTGATATGAAAATACTACTCGCAAACCTTTTCTATGAGGTGTGATGGATTTCTCTTCCTTTTAAAATAAATTCACCGCAAATGTAACAGAAAGAGTCGGGTGGTCGCTTGCAATGTCTTGGCATGCTGTAAATTGATACGAAAAATGAGATACATTGGCTTAGCAAGCAAATTTTTATACCAAATGTTACTAAAAACAGAACAGAAAAAATTCTAGACTTTGCTAAATACATAGATTTGACGGTAGACTACAGAGCTATATTGAGAATATGTGTAAATCTTGTAATTACAAAAAATTTACTTTTGATAAAGAATTTTGAGAAAAAGCATTTATTTTTAAAAGGTGCTTAGCTACTTAAGGTTTCGAATATGGTGATAGTTTTGAGAAAATGTTTTCAGTATTGCTTTAAGAAGACCTAAAACTGGCATCTTCTAACTTGTATATAATACTCAATTTTACTAGAAATAGAACATTCGAATTTTCTAGAAGACTCAAATTTAACTAAACACAAAACTCTAAAAATTTGTACTGTTTATTGATATAGTTTTGAGTGATAAAAATGTTATTTAGTTCTAAATAGACATTTTTGCATTTACAATACACTCAAATAATTAATAGTAACAAGGTGTGAACCTTGGAGTGGCACTATCATTTCCTAACCACAGCCACCACTGACGTATACATAATAAATTAGAGGTCCTCGATAAAAATGAAGTTCAGATTTGTGATCAGCGCATTCAAATTAGCTAGAAACAATGAATTTCAAACAGGAAACAAAACTTGTGTTTATCAGTGTAATAAAAAATGAAATTCTCAAAGTCGAATAATTAATAAATCATAATAAGAGAAAATTTATTTTCATTTTCGGGGAAAATATATTTAAATTATCAAATATTAACGGAATAGAAAAAAAGAAAATAATAAAAATTTTAAATTTGAAAAATAATCGAGAATAAAACTAAAACAGTTGATTGAAAATTTACCAAAAATTAACTGAAAATTGAAAAAAAATTATCAAATATTAACTGAAAAATAATAAATAAAAAATATTAAAAACAAATATGAAAAAAATTACATACAGAAATTTTCTTTACATAAATTAAAATGATTTATTAAAAATTAACAGAATCAAATTTAAAAATAAACCCGAAACAAGAGACAAAAATTAAACAAATATCGCATCAAAAAAAAATAAAACACACAAAAAAAAACAATTTATTTCCACAAATTAAAACATTATTATTTCTTTTTCGAATAACAAAAAAAATTCCAATTTAAAATTTATATCCTTTCTTCTTCAATTCGCCTTTCGCTATTTCAATCTCTTTCTTCAGCTCTTCTTCTGCCTCGGGACAATCGTTAAATGTGAACGTGTTGTAAAGAACGATCGCAATGGAAATCAATGCAAATAATAATGCGGCATAAATCGGTAAATAATTACAAACGTGTTGAAGAAAATTGTAATTCGATACTTCGACAATTTTCGTCAAATGTGCGTACCAAAATGCAAAAATAAAAAGAATACCGCCGATCCATTCCGTTGCTTTAATCATTTGATTGAGTGCTATTAATGATGATGAATTGCAAATTTAAATATTCCACTTGTTATTAGTCAATATTAAAACAAACGAAAAGAAATAGGAATGAGACACGTTTCACCGTGACAATGTGGATTTGTTTTGAGGATCATTTGTGTTGAATTACAATTTGTTTTTTTTAATTTTTTGTGTAGAATTTCGAATTTTAATATTCTTACAATTTTGTAAGAAAATATACAAAAGAAGAAATGCGCCATTAAATGTATTAAATTTATTAAAGATTTAATATATGTAATGTTATAAAAAGATTTTGTTTTGAATATTATACTAAAACTATTATATAGAATATTTAATGAAATAATATGTGAAGACAATCAGCGAATTGCGATATTTTCTTAAATTATTTACATAAATGTAGCGTAAACTTAATCAAAACTTTATCATTTGTATAATAATAATTTATTAAATGATATTTATTAAAATTTTTTAATACTTTCCATATATCAAAAATTTAGTTTAAGAAAATAAATAACGACGCAACTTTATCGGACCCGTGCATTATAGTCATATTATAAACGAAGAAGCTTCAATCGTCAAAATGAGATTCCGAAGAGGACGTCATCGCACTATGCTGCTTGACAATATATCCGATATCGATTTCTGTGATACAAAGATAATAGGCAGATATTAAAGAGATGAATGGAACATAATTAAAGACTATGCTAACCTTGACCAGCGATGATTAAAGATAGCAAATATTGGAAAATAATAATCAACGAGAAAGAAAGATCAGCCGAATTCAAGAAATAAATCATATTTTTAACAAAGGGGGTTTATCTAAAAAGTAGTGATTATAAAATCACAATTTTACATTTAATTTCGAAATAAAATTTTATGAATATGAAGTTTGTTGATTGAGGTTATGAATTTTTAACTTTTTAAAATAAAATTAATTTCCTGTGTCATAAATCGATGAACTTTTGTTAGGAAAAATAAAAAAAAACATGTTCAATTCTTATCGGTTGTATGGAAAAGTCATTCCGCAATTAAAATTACGAAGTCTTTTATTATTTCTTGTTTCTGCTACTACACGTGACTTTCTGCAAATCATTTCAAAGTTGTATAGATTAGAAATGTTAAGAAATTTGGAACATTTTTGAAAATTTCAGAATATTTTAGAAGACTACAACATTATGGATCAATTTAAAATATTCTAGAATAATATAGAACATTCAGTAACAATTTGGAATATTTTGGAACATTCTTGAATATTCGAGAACATTTTAGACTATGTATGCTCATCTAATTTTATAGTTATTATAGATGCAGCACATGGCGTTGTACAAGCCTAGAGATAGTAGCATTTAGAAGAACAAGAATATCTTGACCAATAATCTTGTAAAATTTGAAGACTCTCATAAAAGAAGAATGGTCATTTGGAAGAATATTCACCGGACAAGTGCAGAATGCCTCTCCAAAAGCAAATTATTTGATTCTAACATTTCCTTGCACCGAAAATCAAAGGAAGAAGAAATATCCCACTTCTGTCACCAGTGTGATGGAAGTGAAAACGGATATAATTTCTTCTTCCATTAATTTTATAAAATAATTAAATACGGTGATGAATAATGTTTATTAATAACACAATTGACACCAGATTGTTTTGAATACAATAAATCGTCAAATCATTCAATGTCAATAAGTATGTTTCTGGTCAAGTATGAATGAGTGTTGCTGAAATTATCACATGGAATTCATTGTACAAATGCTGATTTCCCTGTTTAGTCTATTACTAAACATCACTCGGGTGAACTCGCACTGCAAGCGGTTTAGGTGCCTGTAGTTTGACGGAAATTCGTCGGCTAGAGTACCATAAGGGACGAATTTCCAATACCGACTAAACCAGAAAACCCGAAAAAAATGAATAGTGATCCGGTTGGATGGGTCCCAGATAAACAATGGGGAAATCGGTTTGTAGATTTTTCTAATGCGACGCAAATCAGCGGACTTCAACTGAACCAGAATACATGGACATTGAACATGAACAATTGAATTATATTATTTTGTCTATGATATCACCTCATGTTCTGTTGTTGGCAATTATCAATTAAGTCTTGTATTTATCATGATTGTTTGTATGTTTATTTGTGTCTCTTCTAGATAGATGGCTGATTGATATTTTTATTTTTAATTTTAGAAACGTTTTTATTTTCGGTTTAAAATGTTCAATTTTAAAAAGTAAATAATTAAAGTTAATTAATATTTTTAAAAAGATAATGTAATTTAATTAAATTTTAAATTTAAAATTTTATTTTCAAAAATAATTATTATTCAACAAATCATATTGATGTTGTCAAAAGTAAATATGATGTTTTTTATTATTTTGTCTCATGTTATCAACAGCTATTTTTGATAAAACAATTTCAAATATAAGTGTTAAAAGTAATAAGGAGGTGATTAACAAGATTATCGAATAGTTCAGGGTTTGTAAAAAATAAACATATATTTATTAAAAAATAAATTATAAAATAGTAAAAATATTTAAAAATTATTTGATAAATTTAAATATTTTTGTAGAAATAAGAAGAAATAGAATAGATTTTTGTTTTTTTATTTTTTATTATTTTTTTATATTTCTATAATATTTCCCAAAAAATAAATTATTATACAATAAAAAATATTTTAATATTTTTAATTTAAAAACTAATCAATATTTAAGAAATCATATATTCTTATTATTTGATATTCAGATAGTAAAAAGGATATCTATTAATAAGGAATGATGCCAATTATTGAAGGTGATTGTGAATTGTTATAAAGATAACTTTTTAAACTTTTCTTCTTTTATTTTTTACTGTTTTATAATTTATTTTCAATAATTATTTGTACATTTTTTTCTAAAATATTTCATTAAAAATAAATTTTTAAATAATTAAAATATTTTATCATTTTTAATTCTTTAATTTTGATATCACAACAATTTTTAAAATAATTTTTATATAGATTATTACGTCTTTAACTTTTCTATTTATTTTTAAATACTTCTTTTTTGTTTTTAAAACTTTTCAATCAGCTATAATTAAATCAAATATAATCAGTTGCTCGATAAACTTATCAGATTGTTTTCAAGAGTGAATATGGTATTTAAGTGGTAAGAGAAAGTAAAATTCATGTTACTGTCTCAATAAATTTTCTTTTGTTCTATGTTGTATTCAAAATTTATAAAATTAATTTTTCCGGTGTTACATAAATTTTTCTCGAAAATGAAATTGACATCGACCTGTCCATGTGTATGAAGAAGGTTTGTGTAAAGTTTGGTTGCATTTGATCATAACGTGTCCATTTGATACATCTTTATATTTTTTTACAATTTTATTATCAAATTTTTTCTCTAGATGTTAAGCGATCCTTGGTTGATTTTATTTTCAGTGTGATAAGAAATGCCCGACATTATAAGAAAATGGTTAAAAATAATTAGGAAATATTACACTTAATATATTTAAATTTTGTTAAATTTGCAACAAGAAAGTTGATCAATTTGTGTCTGAAATCAATGAAATCCCCCTTGAAAGTATAAATAAAAAAATAACTAAACAAGTTTCCAGGCGATTATTAATTTAGCTTTTGCCTTTTCAATTTCCTAATTGATTGGTAATTGAATTTTAAATTATAAATTCTATTCTTAATCGAATAACTGTCCTTTTATTAATTTCTTTTTTTTATTTTTTCCACTTAGTAGAGCGACCGATTAATGAATTGTCCTGTTGTAAAAAAAGAGGTAACATAAAAAATTCAAATATACACATAAATAATATGAAGATTTTATATGCATATGTATAGTGAAATGTTACAATTATCACTTCCATATATGCTGGGATGATAGCACGACAATTAAGTCTCTTAAAATGTCTCAGACGATTAAGTAACAACATATTTATTATTTACTAGTGTGGTGCGCCAATAATTGAAGGACAATTAATAAAAAAATAACTAAATAATTTATGCAGGAATTGATCCTTCCTTAAATAATACAATATTGATGTGAAAAATCTGTATTGATAAAAATCTTGTGACTGAATGTAAATGTTTTTATCATGCGTTTATTTGTTGAAACTGAAAATGAGTGACAATTTAATCGATGAAATAAACTCAGTCACGAAATATAAATCGTCGTACTATCCCGGTTATGTTTCATCTCACGCGGTCAAACAAGACAACGATTCAACTTCATCTTTTCTCAATTTGATCGATAAAGAATTATTAACGACGAATCAACAAACTTTCAAAAACCTGCCTGAAGCGACGAGCTGTACGGCACGCCCACAATGTCTAAGTTCGATCGGGAGAACCGGCAGACTTTCAGAGGACGGACCAACAACTGAGCGGGGTCTTCGACCAGAAGTGACCACGAAAACGAAGCGGTCGGGAGCGGGATCGAACCGAGAGTCCACCCGAACTACAACTTGCATAAAGGGAATTCATTGATTCATTTTTAAATTTTATGAATGGCCGCAAGATTATTCGGTTACCGTCTTTTCCAAATTCGCCTTCAACAATGGCTGAAATTCTCTGATCAGCTTTTTGGTACTTTCACAAATAATCAATAATAAAAAACAATCTGAGACTTAATTTTTTGAGTATGAGGAGTTATTTAATTTTGATTTCGCTGATCAACATTTAAATAATTAAAAACTAATTTAAATTTTAAATAATACTTTTTTTAACTCTAATTGTCTCTCTCAAGCAATTTAACTTGACTATTTTTTATCCCCCCTGAGGGTCATTATTATGAGGAGTTAGTTGAAATTTTCGATTCGCCGAATAATTTATAAATTAAAATTTAAAAATTTGACAAAAGTGTGGTCTTTTAGAGATTTGTCTTTACAACAATGGCATCATGAACTGGATGAAATCCAATAGTGGGGATCCCCAGTCAAAATTACTGATGTAATCTTGAACAGAATTCTGAAAAAGGATTCCGTCAAAACTACGAAAACTTTCGAAGAAGGAGATAATACTGAACAATTTTTGAAATGTATGAGTGCAATTATGCGGCAGCTGGAGATTTCGGATGAAACAGAAGCTGAATTCTTCATGGAATACTTGAAGGATGATGTCCAGTATTTCTTGATGTCCCAAAGACATAACTGGTACTTTTTCCTAAAGACGAAAAATCGAAGTATAAAGAGTCTCCGGATTAAGATTGATTTCGATAATAATAATGTTAAAAGGGGAACAATTTTAGTTTCATTTGTTTCGAAGGTGAATGCAAATACAACAGTCCTGACAAATCAGTTAAACTGAAAGAGCATTGTTTGAAGAGTCAAAAGCAGTATGTGCTTTTTGAGACGCAGACTGTAGCAGTAACCATTACACGCGAAGGACCTGAAAGTGAGTAACTCTTATCTAAATTTAGATGTTTAGATAATTTCAATAGAGACAATATTATTAGTTTAGTGAAGGAATTCAGAGATGTATTTAGTTGATGTAAATATGATACAGGCTTGGCGAGGAACGCAGTGTATTGTTACGATTACAGCTTTGACGAACGTATCTCGAAAGAAAACCTCTTCGCAACCCATACTCCGTATGCCCGAGACCTTTGGAAAAGATTGTGAGGATAGTCTAGCTCGACTATTCTCGATTAGTTTTAAATTGGCCCCGAGCATTTTGGGGCAGCGAATATGCGAGGGGCTTCCCTGAGTCCGTCCGAAAACCTCCTGTAGCCTTAGAGAATCCTTGGAAATTTTCTAAAACAAAATAGAAAATTAATTAGCTTAATTAGACTAATTAAAAACTTTACCTAAAATAATCCAGACAGATGGAGAGCGGATGCCGAACAATAAAAAGCTCGACGACGACATCGGCCAACAAGATGTGCAGATCACCGATGCACGATACGCCTTCACCTCTCCTATTCTGTCGAAATTGTAAACAGCGATCGTCTCGCATACTGATTGACGATTCCGCAGCTGCATATTGCGGAGAGACGACGGTCCCCTCTCAACCCTACAATTATAATCATAATTGTTTACCTGTAGATTCGATTCGACATCCGCTGTCGTATGCTGCCTCGTTATCGACTTTGTATAGGATAACCGAGTGCAACAAGTAAAACAAACATCCGGAGGGTATAAATATCCGAACCGGTTTGTACAACAGGGCCGTCATTTAAAAAAATTTTAACCAGCGACAACATTTTAAAACTTTAATTTTGCATCAGCACGATATTATTTGTACACTCTACAATATTATTTAAACCCTATTATTTGATTCAATTTCGGTCGATAATATTTCACAAATTTACCCCAATTATTGCGAAATTGTTTGATTGATTTGCGAGACGATTTCGACGATATTATTATTGGAGGTACCGTATTATTTGGTTATTGAAGTATTTAATTTTGTCATCATTTCTTTTATTTTATTAATATTGATTTTGATTTATTCATTTTGATTTTATTTGGTCTTATCAATCATTATTATATTTTATCTATTTGTGTTGATTAAATTTTCTTTGAGGCGAATCAGTAATCTCATTTTAGTCATTTTCATTGATTTTGAATTTTAAGGAATGTTTTATGTTATCTTCTTGCTTATTTCATTATATAATTTGGAATATCATCAATAAAAAGTTTTTGAGCATATAATTTTGTTCATTCTTTAAACGTACATCATAGCAATAAATCGAGTTCGTCAATTTAAATCGAGTCAAACTGTCATGAACCACGAGCTGAACGGTCCAGTGGACGAGGGTACGAACTCAGTTCACTTCTGGGTTCAAGGGATAAGGAGGGATGATCCTTGGACTCCGATGTGTAATTGAGTCGTACGTCGGTCTTGTATATAATTTATATAACAGATTTATGGAAATATGTAGCTTTAATGGAAAGTTAATTTGATAATAATTTTGTCACTGTATACATCAATTTTATCACTGGTTTATTATTTTATTAATCCTTCTTAATTTTATTAAATTAATTTGTAAATAAAGTTTATTTTTCCTTAGCATATTAACCTGATGAGTTTAATTAATTTCTAATTTAGTTTAATTAATTTCTAATTTAATTTGTAAAGTAATAATGATTTCCTTTATTAAGTAGCAATAATTAATCTTTATCTTTTATAACTTTGCATTTAATTACTGAATCGTTGGTGCTACTGAATTATGCTTCTGAAATAATTAAACGAATATTGATGAATGGTATACAAATAAACGACTGAAATGAAGTTATGAATGGTACTCGAATAAATGATGAGATAAAGTTGTAAAAAGCCAGTTATTGACACAAAGAGTACGACAAAGTGTGAGACGTGTAAAGAGCCATGAACGAATGAGTATTGGTCCTCTTTAGGACTACCAGAAGTGGTTGCGAGAATGAGATATGAACGATCTGTTCAGCAGCGTGAGCGATAACCATGAATTTGGGAGAACATTTGTTTGAGAGCTAAAGTGTAGAGAATCTCAAATATGAATTATTAATATAGACGAGCCGAGTACGGTTCGCATGATTGTCACAAATTATTAAAAATGCGTTGATTGAAATAAAATTTTGTTGTTGATTAATTATTTTCTTGGTTAATGATACGAGTGTGAGTAAATTTAAATTATTGACGAGTAATGTCTCATCCGAACTACCTTATGTTCCGAATATAAATGTTGTCAAAAATTTTTTTTTAATTGAAACAAATAAATATTAAACCCATATTAAAGTTTTTTGAACAAATTTGTTAAAATTTGACAAAAGTTTTTAGTTTTGTTTTTGCAGAGGGATATTTCAATTGTAAATTGGTTTAAAAAGAATTTTCCTTAATCCATTAAAAGATTATATTTTATAGAAAA
>MQRK01220407.1:0-16808 GCA_001938485.1 Girardia tigrina
TATACACCCGTTACATTATTTAAATGTTATAACTATTCTGCTGTAAATGTCATAAATTTATCAAATATATTGTGCTAAAATGTGAGAGTCAACAGACTTTTGTCCACAGCTGTATTTTGAAATACCATAACGTATTTTTTACAAAAAAGGTATATTAAAAAATAGTAAAGCATTATTAAAAGTTATAAGAAATACATCTTTAAAAATGTTTATAATAAATTTTGTGAAACAATATTTAAAATATTTTATTAGAGAAAAAGGTATTGGAAAACATCAAAAAAAATGTAGTCTCTCGCCTCCTGGTGGTGTCCTGGTAAACTAGATTGGGATTTACTAGTTAGTTAACTACGAATGAAAGACAAGATCAATTCGTTAATATGTTCGAGGTGCATAACGGGGTAGAGATCAATAAAGATTCCGAAACTTAACAGAACGCGGATGAAACTCTTTCAGCGTTCATTTGAATTCTGTTTCAGAGAACTCCCTGCATAAAAATAATTAAATCGGCACGAGAAACAAGAACATAATTAAGTATTCTCTCAAAAAACTAGGTTTCAACTGCAATCAAAATAATTTCAAAGGGTGGCTTAATAGCAACCTGAACACAGCTCAAAAATCTGAAATTTAACAAGAACTCCAAACAACATGTGGCAAAGCCAAATAGTCAAAGATACAAGAAAAAGGAAATCAACAATCAATCGATATTCCAGAAATCAATATTACTCAAGCATCAATCGTCGATCCGAATGCTGTTCCGACAGGAAAGTTGACAGCAAGCTCCTGAGAAACCCGTTTTCAATACAGATTAACAGATCTATCAGCGAGAGTAACTTTCATATGCCTGTTTTCTAACTATGTAAAGACGGCAAACACAGCCAAAGGGATGCATAATCATGAGATCACAAAATTCTGTCCTGGAAATAACCCCACAAAAAGAAATGTAACAGATTTAAATCTGGCGAATATTGTGGCCAATCCTTTCCTTTTCCAGTGAATTTTTCGCTATCTAAACCGATAATTCTTCCATCAAAGTGTTCGCGGATTAAATCGAATACATCAGCTGTCCTGTAGGGTCGTGCACCATCTTACAATATCCATCAATTTGGTCCAAACCAGAGCACTTTGGATAAAAAAAGGTGTCCAAAACGTCTTTGTACGCAACAGCCTTGATTATTACCGTGAAAAAATACGGACCAATTACTCCAGTTGATGACAATGCAAACTAAACAGTCAAGCGTTTGGGAAATGCAGGCTTGGCAATCATTAAATGTGGATTTTCGGTTGCCCAAAAGCGCTAATTCTTCTTTTTACGTATCCATTAAGGTAAAAATGCGCCTCGTCCGAAAACCAGATTCGATTTAGATCCAATTTACCCTCTACCATCAATTTCGAGACCATTTTTGCAAAATTAAATCTTCTTTTTTCGTCCCTTTGTAGCAGTGGCTGCACAACTTGAATTTTGTAGGGGAACAAGTGCGATTTCGTCTTCATAACTCGCCGTTGTGTTGTCCTTGGTATACTGAGTTCAAGTTAGGCTTTAACTTGCGATTTGGATGGCTGCTCTTCGTAAAAATCACGCACCTTTTCCAGCATTTCATGATCTTCTGTACTTGGTCGACCAGTTGTTGTATCCTTGTTATCTTACAGCGATCCTGTTTCCAGAAACTTGCATACCATTCGACGAACCGTACTCTCATTTAATTGGACCTTGCATCAATGTTTTTTATTATAAATTTCTGCCTCTTTTCCGTAATTGTTTTTCATTTAAATACCGAATTTCCAATACTTCTATACGTTGTTTAATCGTGTAACGGTTCATTCTTGTCGTAGTTTCCAAATTTCGTTAATTTTTGGCTGGACTATATTAGCCACCACTGCATTTCAAATTTCACTATTTAAAACACATTGAACTTAAAAATAAATGAATTAATATGAATTATAAACTAAATAACTTGATT
This sequence comes from Girardia tigrina, assembly GCA_001938485.1. Lineage (NCBI taxonomy): Eukaryota > Metazoa > Platyhelminthes > Tricladida > Dugesiidae > Girardia > Girardia tigrina. The sequence goes on from MQRK01220407.1 coordinate 1,959, forward strand.
AAAGTTAAAGTTGATAAAAAAAATTTAAGTTTGTTTTAAAGTAAATTAAAATTCTTATATAAATTATAATCTGAAAGTTTTTAGAAATGGTTATTTATAAGTTTTAAGAACCAGACGTGGAAACAATAAATAATTAGCAGAGGTAATGAGAGGACAAAAATAATTACAATCTTTATAAAAATTACCCGGCGTTACTTTTGACCAACCCTCTACATTGAAATTAGTTCATTTTATATACAGTAATGAAGTTTTCGTCACTAAATCTTCATTAAAATTGTTAAATAATTTAAATTAAATTTTGTATAATTTATTTATATTGAAATTTTCAAATAAGTTCTTCCAAAGAATATCTTAATTTATGACTAAAATACCAAAAACATCTTAACAAAATTATACATTTACAATTAACAGTTCTTAATACTGTCGTTTTCACTTAACGATATATTTTCATCATTTAGAAGTAAAATAAAGAAAAAAATAACACTTTAATAAATCATAAGGCAATGAAATAAGAAATGAAAATAATATAGCATACTTTAACAATAACTAAATTCATTTTACAATTGAAAAATATACATTAAAAAATTGTGACCCCGAACACACATCATCCACATAGAGAGTTCAAGCAAATATCAATCATCACTAGGGACACGTAAGACGTAGACTAAGATATCCGCAAAAGACCGAGTAGCAGAGTTTGAAAAACAAAATAAACAAATTTATTTAAAAATATATTTAAAATTTTTTTAAATGTCAAATTATGATTTTTCAACTGCGAATTATCACGAACCTAACAACGAATATTGTAAATTTTAAAATAATTAGAATATAATAAGGCTCATTTAATTTAAATTACTGATTTATTTATGTTAACAGATCAATTTTTGTTTTATTTTGTCAATTAATTAAGAAAGTATGGTGGATCAATGTGGAAATTGTTTGGTAGCTAGAGAAAACTAGGTTTAAAGCCCTATAAAATACTTGAGAAGGTAATCATATAGTTATTTAAAAAGACAGTTCAAAATTAGAATCAACTTGGCCTGAAAAATTATACTAAATAGTTGATTAACTAACCTAGATTCAATCTTATAAGCATATAACCTCCATTGCCGGATTACAGAATTTCGTGATTTATTATCGCTAGAATGTCATATCTTTAACAAAAATACTTTCCTTCTAATTATTTTCCTACCAAATTTATATACATTATTTAAACTATAGATGTAATATAGTTAACACGTCGATGGACAGCGACGACTATAGCCGTCTTTCTCATCATCCATGTTGCGACAAGACGGCTGTAACCGTTAACGGTTACAGTTGTCATTGTCATATTATTGGTTCACATGTATATGTATTATGACAGGAGTGTTTTAGCCGCATGCTAATTAGTACAGCTAATTGCATTCAAATACTAAAAAATATTATTATAATTAGCATTACCAATGTAAAACTGATATTATTCAATTAAAAAATCAATGTGTGAAATCACGAACCCAACATTTTTGCGACCGTGAGCGTGTAATCCAATTTTTACGATAAGAAACCTTTAGATAAAATATTGATTTTATCCAGTAGTAAAGTTTATATTGATAGGTAAACAATCTTCATTCTTTCAGTAACACAATGCAATATGGTACAGTATTTTAGATAAATTATCTATAAAAATGTAGAATATTCAGTAAAAATTTTTTTAATTGTTTAGTGGTTATTAATCAAACGTGTTTAAAATTATCTACCAATGAAATACAAACTAATCTGTGTTAGCCAGTCTAGCGTACTTCCTTGCAGAGTCCCTTGTAAACTAGGTTGATGAAATTCCGCCTATAGGGGAAAAGGTTCAAACGCTTGCTTCAGTATTGTATATAGGTAAAAATATTGAATTTTGTTTTTATCAGCATTAATCCTAGAATGTGAGTTATATCACAGTTATATTCATTTCTCATGAATTACAAAATTATTGAAGAAGTCAACGCATATCTGAATGCTGTTTAGGGTTATGAACCACCGTTTTAAGCAATTATTTATCATTAGTATAATTATTTCCAGAGTAATATGATCTCAGTTATTGATGAGGAAAATCACAACTATGGAACTAAAAATGTGTTTACATGTTAGTAAAGAAACTAAGATTGTGGAAACATCATCGAAAGTCACTCATGTTGACTCTATTTTTTAATGCTAATGGTTTGATTTTATTATATTTTACTGCATTTTGGGATTTGACTCAACTGTTAAATCACTTCAAGAAATGTCTACGAGATCAACGATTCGTCACTAAAGAGAATTCGAAAGATCCAGTAAAAGACTAAATGGTTTCAAACATTGTTCAAAACTACCTTCATAAAACTTATTAAAAACTGGAAAACCGATTTTATGTAAATATAAATTATTTTGAGAAAAAAGCCTTATATATAATGAAAATCAAAATTCGAAAGCCAGTTGAAAATATTTATTAATTTCGACGGTTTAACTGTCATCATCAGAACAAATGATTTTTCAAACGAAATTTATGCAATCAATATGTAATCAATACATCATTTAAAAACTCTCAACAAAGTTGTAGAGAGTGCAGTTTAAACGTTGATTTTAGGATCCAAAGATCTTATATATAACGCTTCACATGTCACTCTCTCCCAATAATTTTTAAATTGAGTGCACAGAATTTTAAGGTGTTGTGAAGTTATATCTCCTTTACAATGTCTTCTATGTCCTGCAATGTTACTCCCACCTTCATTGCGACTGTGTTCTTGGATTCTCTTACAGAGATGACGTGAAGTCTCTCAAATGAGATTCTCATTTACCAATATACATGTAATGGGTGTAATGCCACATACATTGGAGAGACTTCACGTCATCATGCACAGCTATCATAAATAGTCAACCTGCCCTCCTCTGAGATAGTTTGTTATTTAATTAATTTTCTGGCTTTATTTGAAGGTGGTAATCGTGTTATGGTTATATTAATGACCCCCCCTCAAAAAAAAATAAATTATGCTTAAAGCCCGTAATTATTAATTTAAAAAATGAATCGCTCTTTATTATGGAGAGGTACATGAAGATGCCACACAAAAACTTCAGATTCTTTTTAAAAATATTTCACATAATTGTTTAATAAAATCTATTTAATAAAGATTAATAAAGACATAATAAAAGCGAAATTTAGATAATTTTCTATTAGTTAATCTATGCCCTGGAGGACATTATTCATAGATTGACAAGGAAATATAAAATTACCTTAGTTAATGTGGGCTTTATTGGATTTGAAAAATGTGAAAGAAATACATTCATATTAATTTATTAACAATTATTTATATATATTATTTTATGTTTAATAATATGACGAATAATATTTACTAAGTCGTTTGTGACACCGATAAATATATCAGTAGGTAAAATTATGAAACACTTAACTATAAAAAAACATGTTTAAACATAATACTTTAATTATTTTTATTATATTCATTTTTTGCATAAATAATCGAAATTTAGGATATCACAAATTATTATATTAAAATTTAATTAAATTATAATTATAAAATTAATTAATATAATTTTTTAATTAATATAATATTTGTTTTTTGTGCAAATTGATTTACAATATTCATTTATTAATTGTTGTAACTGTTATTTTTAGTATTAAAATAATAATAAAAAACGATTTCACATCAACGACGAAAAAATAATTGGAATTTCTTTTTTATTAATTAAATAACTAACTTGTCCATCAATAATCCCCGTAGAAAATAATATTATTATTAAGAAATGCAACATGTGCAAATTTTTAAACAAAACCCGAACTGAATAATGCAAGGCTTTGTTATATTTATATAATGTCAGTTTGTTTATCTCGAATCCTAATTTTATATAACCTCTTCATATACGGTAAATATTGTGATGCATATTCGTTTACTGGATATGAAAAACGGCGTGTATTGAAATTAACATTATCAATTTATATCAATTCGAAATTTAACGGTGATGTTAAGTTTTTAAATTGTGTTTCATTGTGCTAAATTCAAATTTATAAATAGCCAGTTCATATTTTGCAATCGAAAATTATTATTGAACAGAATATTAAAGACCGTGTTGTTATTAGAAAATATCAATTTTATTAAAATGATTTTATTTAATTTTTAAATAATAAGTGTAAATATATATTTTTATGTATTTGTTTTAATAATTTATTTTATTTAACTTTCGTTGATAATTAATTATCAAAAGTGAACAATTTTTTTAATTTAATATTTAAATCTATTTTGAAAAACTATTTCTTTTTAAATTTATTCGTTCTAAAGCTATTGATTTAATCTGGTTATTTATTTATTTTTCATTAAATACTATTTTCGATATGATTTTATTACAAGATTTTTGTGATGGATATTTTCATTAAAATTTTTACAGAAAAATTGTGACTGGAAATTTGAATTAAATTTTAATTTTCTTATAAAATATGCTAACATTTTAATTACTTTTTGAATTAAAAAATCCAAATTGTGATCTCAGTAAAATCAATGTCAGTTATATTTTTTGATTTGTGTTATTTTCACATTGTTTTAGTTTAAATATTTTATTAGATTTTTTAATATATTTAATGAAAACGTAGTTTATAGATACAATTTCTACTGCCTTAATTCTTTAAAGTTATTGTAGATCTAAAACTTAGGGCCTTATATCGATGATGTAATATTATATTTGTTAGGTATGTCCGTATCTGTGAACTGTAAACATTAACTTGTTAATAGTGAAAACCAACTTGTGTTTTGTAATATATAAATTACAAAAATGTGATCTTAAATTTTTCCTGAACTTGTTATAGTTTGGATGTACATAAATTAAGGTAATTGAACGAAAGTGTTTCCTCAAATGTCGAGGAAAGCTGAATATTCTCAAAAAAATAATTTAAAAGGCATAATGAGTAATTTTATGTAATTCAGATAATTATATAATTACAGCAATTAGCAGTATTAATTAAGAAATAAAATTGTTAATTTCATTGGACATAGGTATATATTGTTTACATAGAATGAATATTGACAGATTTTTATATGCATATTAAATTGTTGAATTCCTGGTCTATAAAATTATATCTTGAACTGAACGATAATTCGGGTTTTGTTGTTTTTAATTTTAGATCAGAAATATTTTTAGTAAGAATTAGAAAGGTTTTATGTTTTTCAACAAAATAGAAGAATAATTTATTTTTCTGTCAAAGTCCGTGTATTGTTGTGATTAAAAAATCCCATTCGATAATACAAAATAAAAAGAGATTTAACTCATCAGTTGCTATGGGGGTATTGAGAATACCCCACGGTTTTTAGCATGACATTGTATTAGTAGAGGGTAAATTCGTAAGTCTTGTGTTAACTATCATTTTTGGAACGAATATCCAAGCACACTAGTTAAACTAGTCTTAGCTAGACACTTATCTTTGTTAGTTGTTTATAATTTACAGGCAGAGTAGGACTTAAAATTTTCTCATCGCATAAAATATATGTGCATTTATTGGTATTATTTATTATTATTGGGGTATCGCAAATACCCTGACCGTCTCAAAAGGTTTAGGCTCGGAAGGGTTAATTGAATAATATATTCTGCATAGTAATTAATGTCGTAATTAATGTAGCATATTCTTTCTAATATTTGTGCTTTTTAACGTGTTGATTTATAGCGCACGATTTGACTGTAAATAAAAAATGAGTAAATCTTTTGAATCGATGCCGTCATCGTACCATCACAATCGCAGTCGCCAAAAAAATCCTCAATTTACAACTAAGACTCAAAAACATGAGCCATAACTGTTCATATGCTTCAAATACAGTGGCAACATCATCAGTACCTGGATCATTTACAAACCGACCGTTAAATGATAATTTTACTTGCAACACTATATCGAAAAATATCTTTTTTATCTTTCCTCAAGCAATCTCTGTCAATTCAAACATCGATCACCAATTCTAGATAATATATGTTCTCATTTCATTTTATCAATTTCTCTCACAATTGACATAGAGCAGTGATTTTCAACCATTGGGTATTTACCTCATTTGAGTAAAACATGATTTCGATGGGGTAAAACTCAGATCTAGAATTATTACATTTTATACTTACAAAAAAATTGAAAGAAACATGTCATTGCAGTACTGACAATATAAATCAATAATCATATTTTCTGATTAAATTTAATTTGAACGAATTGTCAGAATACTCAAATTTCAAATATTTCTCAAATATTTCAGATTTCTCTTCATAATCATTAAACAAAATTCATACGAAAATATCCTGTTGAATTCTCAGACAAATCTCATCAATAACTTGAAATTCAATTGACAAAAAATTGATTTTAAATAATTTGATTTTCTGTAACCTGATTCCCAAAATAATTGTAAATTGTTTTAAATAATAAATTTTTTCGCTACAAAATCAAACTTCTTATCTTATACACACTATTAATAGTCTAAGGTGCTTACTGTCTCTTTTGTATGGAGAAATTTTTTTTCATATCAGGAATTCTAATAAGTTGTTTAATGTCATTTTATAAATTTAAATATATATTTGAGTATTTAAGAAGTGTTTCACTTTCAATTCATTACGTGCAGTTTTAGTTTTGTTTATCCAAGTCATACTTTTATTTTAGCGAAGCACCATTTACGAAAATTATGGTCAAAATCATTGAAAAGCCGCAATGAGTGATTTGTCAAAAATTTTTAACCAGTGAAAGTTTAAAAAAATCAAAATTGAAAGATCATTTCGAAAGTAAGCATAAAGAACATGTATGAAAAGTTATAAAATTCTTTAAGAAAGAAGACCGTAAAGTGATAGCAGCAAGATTGGATTCTACAGGAAAAATACAACAAGTAACTGAAGCATATCGGGAAGCATCTTACATCATTTCATATGATATTGCTAGAACTAATAAACCACACACGATTGGAGAAAATCTCATTAAACCAATCATTTTAAATGCAGTTAAATTAATCGACGGTGAAAAACATGTCAAATAATACGAGCAAATATCTCTTTCAGATAACACGGTGCAGCCGCAGATTGAAGATATGATTAAAGATATTTTAGAAACAGTAATTTATGAAATAAAGGAAAGCCCAATGTTTTCATTACAATTGGACGAATCAACCGATGTAGCCTCATGTGTGTAATTACTCGCATTTGTACGTTATATAAATGGTTATTGTGTAAAAGAATTTTTATTTTGTAAACCTTTGGTAACTACTACTGGGGTCGAAGATGTGTTTCACATATTGAAAGAATTTATTGAAAACAATAACATCGAGGGGGCAAACTAATTGCTATTTGTACTGATGGAGCACCAGCAATGTTAAGGATTCACTCTGGATTCCAAGCATTTGTAAAATCAGTTGGTCCATATTGTTCCTTTCATCACTGTATTATGCATCGTTATGCTTTGGCTGTAAAATCACTTCTATCAAATATGTTAAGTTCATTGAAATATGTAATAAATATTGTAAATTATATACGAAACAATGCCACACATTCCAGAATATTTAAATGCCTTTGCAACGAAATGGGAGCAGAATTTGACATTCTATTGTACCACACAGAAATACGAGGGCTTTCACGTGGTAAAGTGTTGAATAGAATATTTGAACTTTGCGATGAAATTACATTATTTTTAGAACTCGGATACACTAAAAAAGAAGAAGGATTGCTCACAAAAATCAAAGACCAACATACTATAAGAATAGTGGCATACCTTGCTGATATTTTTAACGAAATAAATAATTTGAACATCACTTTGCAAGGCTATGCTACAAATTTAATAATATATATGGATAAAATTGCCGGTTTCATAAAAAAAACTAGAACTATATATTCGCAGAATTGAAGTTGGTGATATATCGGTTTTCCCAAATTTATGTGGACTTCAAGCCGAAAGAACGAAAACTGACAATTTCTTTCACTCTATAAAAGAGCATATAATGGGAATTATAAATTCCTTAAAGATATTCAAAATCGGGAGAAAAAGATGTGGGTTATAAAGCCCTACCAATCAGATCCGAATACATTTCTTAACGAAGACATTAAATTACAAATCGAAATTACAAGGATACAACATTAAAAGCGGAGTTTCTAGAAAATACAGAAACAGAAATATTTTGGATCAAAATTATGGCCGAATTTCCCAATATTTCAAACAAGGCCCTACAAATTTTAATACCGTTTGCCTCAACTTACACACGTGAGAGTGGATTTTCTGCCCTTGCAACAATCAAAACAAAATCACGAAATAAATTAGTAGTTGAACACGACTTAAGATTAGCACTGAGTGAAACAAAACCGAATTTTAAAAAATTTATAAGAAGCATTCAATTCCAACCTTCTAATTAGATTGCTTATTTTTTAATCGTATATTATGTGTATTTTTAAACTATGTTAAATGTTTATATTGAAATAAAATTTATTTTAAATAAATCAAATTGTTTTTTAATTCATAATTATTCATTTCTCATATTAATTTTTGATGAGGTAATTTAACAAATATCGATAGGTTGAGGGGGTAACGGGGTGAAAAGATCCGCTGACATAGAGTCACCGTTAAGAAATTAAATCGTTGTTATTCCTGAATCATTTACTGATTTTATCATATGCTTTTACTTTGGAACATTAATTAAGCTTTATCTTTCGTTCTAACTTTCCCTGACGTGTGATATCGAATCATTTAATTTTTATCGGAGTTTCGTAAATCATTGGATTTTTGATAATTGTATATAGATAAAAAAATAAATCAAATTAAAAAAAGATAATCAGAAAATAAGAGATTAAAAGAAAGATTGAAAGAAAAAATTTAATAGTAAAAGAAAATCAATTATTGAAAAAAAATTTAAAAATAGTTTAAATGCATTAGTTAAATCAAAAATTAGAGTTATGTTTTGGTTGTTGATAAAATGATCAGTGAAATGATGTCTGGTGGAATTTGAATTTGATATTGGTTCTTTTATTCGAATTAAACGTAATTTATGAGTTTTGGCGCAGTTGTTGATGAACGAAATTGAAATAAATTTTTGCGAGACATTTTGATCAAACAATCGAATTTTCAATGGCAGATTTAAATTCTAATCTTTATGGCATTTGATATAAGTTATTCGATAAACGCAATGTCTTCTCGAATGATGTTTGTTTTTATGTTCTATAGAATCGATTCAAAACGTTATTTCGAATTTTGTTAATTTGGATAAAGAACCGATTGTAAATTGTAATAACGATTCAAATGATAAATGGAATTTGTATCGATATGATGGTTCATTTGAGTCTATCAATTCAAGCCCGAGTTGCGAAAGTTCTTTTGAATCGATGCCGTCATCGTACCAACACAATTTCAACAATAGTTTCAAATAAAATTTCGAAGATTGGGCAGAGCTTTTCAACTATTGAAAATCTGATAAAAAATTATCATTGAATAGTACTAATAATACTAATACTGGCAACAATAATCGGTCATTCGCGATGGACTAGGAGTAAGGGAAAATGTATATTCGTTGCCACCCTCGGGTGATCACCCATTGCCATGGCAACGGTTCCGATCACCTTAGCAACGATTCTGATTGGTTCCCGGGTCCCTAGCAACGGTCGTGATTGGTCCATGATACCCTAGAAACGTTTATCATTGGTTCCTTAGTAACGGTTTAGGTTACCATAGCAACAGTCCTCAAGGGACGCTTTTCATTAGCAACGGATACAGTGATTCAAGGCGGTTGTAACCATGGCAACAATTACCGTTCCATAGCAACCGAAGAAAAGAGTATTCAAGAATGTTATAACTCAGAAGGGTCGTGACATACTTTAAACACAACAAATAGTTACAAAAGTCATTGAATATGTATACAAATTGATAGCTTCCAACAAACAACTTAACAGGATAATAAATCTGAAATGTCACATTGGTCAGATATCAGTCTTTGACATGTTTCCTTCAATATCAAGTTTAGTGCTAATTCGGGCGCCATTTGTTCTATCTCTATTTTACGAACGTTTTCTAGGAGGTCCGTCGATATGTTTTTATGACCTATATTCATCTTTTCTAATCTCTCATCCATCATAGAATATATTGAAGAGATGGACTGTTGGAGCGTTTCTATCATCGGTGGGAATGGTTGCATTTTCCTATTGATATTTGGCGTTGATGAGGGAGGGAACAATAATGAACCTTTCATGAATTCACAGTTAATTGCCGAAATTGCGTTCAGTGTCTACGGTAAGGTTAGTTTTTATGAATAATAAATAATTTTTTACTTGAATATTTATCATTAGTTTTATTGCTGTCATGATCTTCTCATTTTTCAACCGGATCTGTAGAAATGCAGATGGATGTAGTTGTTCTATCCGATCTGTCATTCGTGAATTTTTCCGGATTTCCGCCATGTGATATTTCAGGTTTGAATCATTATATGACAGAGGCTGAATTAGGTCTATAGTGAATTTGTTGGTACGTATTTTACGTACTAATATGGCATTCTTCTTCAGCGTTTTAAGTGTCACTGTTCTCAATCCCTGTGATGTAATAAGCGGTGATGGGGATATTTTCCATACACCATTTCTCAGAGGTGGAACTGAAGAACAGGATCTCTTCATAATTTTTCGACTTGATGTAGGGGTAACTGGATCTAACACCGTTTCTGTCTGTGTGCTGATTGAACAGATAATTGGATCTAACACCGTTTCTGTTTCTTTAATGATTAAACCTTTGTTTTTGTTAAGGTTTTATTTGAGAGCCATGTCGCCATTTTTATATTTTTTTCTTAAAAATAAATGTCAACGTATTGATTACAATTGAAATTTGAATTTTAATCAATATTTTAAATTTCAAATCAGACATCTGTCATTATTTCAAAATCCTGTTAAAAAAATAGTGAGTTTTTTTTCGGCTTCGTAAATAAACATTTTTTTAGAATTCAAATTTATCTCAATACTACAAGTACAGTTTCTCTTCAAAAGAATATTTTATATGTCCAACATGTGAGGTAGTGCAGAACTAGTTTTGAAGAATTTTACAATGACTATAAACAACATCTGGTTCCTTTCACTAAATCGAAAAAGAATATATTTAAAGAAAATATGTCGAAGATAATTCAAGAGAAAATTCAAAAAAATTCCGCAATATTCATTATACTCATCCTGTGTGGCAAATGTTTGCAATCCGAAAAATTATAATGATACAATGCAGTGTTATTATGGATATGTGTTCAATAGATATGAGTATTAGATTTGTCCAGTGTGTCAAAATGCAAGAAGTGGCGACTATAATCAATTTTATGAATGTCACAAGGACTACTTGAGCGCCTTTTTAGGGAAGTCCAAGAAGACTATATTCACATCATAAGCGTATCCAGTTCTCGCAGCACCAAATGTTTCAAATTTTCCAATTGAAAAGAATGTTTCAAATGTTCAAATAGAAAAAAAATCTTTCAAATGCGAAAAAACTTCCCTTAAAACATGTAAATGTTACAAATGTTCCAATGGAGATACATTTTTCAAATACTGCTAAGGCTGTAAATATTCCATCAAAACGTGTAAATGATACAAATATCATAAATGTTCCACAAAAAAGCTCAAGACAGAGACAAATTAATAAAGCTTCATTAAATAAGAAGGTACGTCAATATGTTATCAAGACTCCCCAGACTAACCTAGACTGCTTCGGCAGCAAGGTTACAAGTCTCCATGAGTTTCTGGAATATTCCAAGGAGATTCTAAACCATGGAGATTCTACAAGACAACATGGTTGATTTCAAGGTTATCAAAGTCAACCTTAAATTGCAGGCAACATTCACCAATGTTGATGATGAATTATCACATAGAGCCTTCAACATATAGGCTACATATTGGAAGTCGATGTTGAATATCCCAAATCCATCCATACAAGACATGAGCAGCTGCCTTTTCTGTCTGAGAGCAAATTTCCACCTAATGTAAAACATAAGAAGTTGCACTGTCACTTGGAAAATAATCAAAGATATGTAGCCCACTACATCAATCTCGAACAAGCTATAAGGAATAGACTCAATGTCACAAAAATCCATCGGGCTCTCCAGTTCAGTCAGTCAAAATGGCTTAAGTCATATATTGGCTGTAACACCAATCTAAGGACCATTGCTAAAAACGACTTTGAAAAAAATCAGTTCAAACTCTATAACAACAGCGTTTTTGGTAAAACGATTGAGTATTTGAGTAATATATCCGCAACAGAATCAACATCGAACTGTATGTGATTGGAAGCGGGCAAAAAAGCTCATTGCCAAATCAAACTTCCACATTAGTACACTGAAAACCTTGTGAGTATACATATGCTGAAGACATCCCTGGAGTTTAATAAGTCGATATATGTGGGAATATCAATCCTGGATCTATCAAGACATTGATGTACGACTTCCACTATGACATCATGGGCCCCAAATTCCATGATTTACAGCTAATGTATATGGATACTGATAGCTTTGTCTATCAGATTCATACAGAAGATCTGTTTGCGGAGTTTTTTTCAAATGGCTCAACATATAGATACCTCAGACTATCCAAAGGACCATCCAAATTATTCAATATCAAATAAAAAGGTCCTTGGAAAATTTAAGGATGAAGCCAATGGTCAAATCATCTCTAGATTCGTGGCACTACGGTCTAAGATGTATGCCATTGATGTGGATGGTAAGATCAAAAATATGGCAAAGGGAGTTCAAATGGCAACGTTAGCAAACCAAATCAGATTCCATAATTATATGAGAGTGCTGCGGGAACACATCAATATAATTTATGAAATGCGAAGGATCCAATCAAGAGAACATCAAGTCTCCACAGTAATGATGCGGAAGAAAAGCCTAGACTGGTTTGACGATAAACGACATATTTTAACAGATGGAATAAGTACATTACCTCACGGACATTATTTTTTGTGAATGATCTACATGTATATATTGTACATATTTAAATAAATGTTCTTTATAATCTTTTTACGTTTTAATTCAATTATAGGTTAATTAAATAATCGTTGCAGAAAATAATATGGAAAACATTTATTAACGTACAACTCTTGATGATAATATTAACAAGTACAACATTTCTCCATTCATTTCTAAATTCAGCTTCAGTGTCTCTAATATCCATTTTAACAAATGTTTTTTCACCTATTTTATATAAAATCAAGACTATATTATTACAAGATTTATTAACACAACAATACAACTGGTATCAACAATTAAATACAACGAATTTCTGACAATTTCCATATTGGATAATTTTCGCCATTTTTTCTTTTCTTCCTTGTATGCACATTTTGATAAATGCCATGGAATAATTAGACAAGTCCATTGCTGGTATTTCATGACCCATAAAATCTCTGAATTTTAATCCCTCAACTGATCGAAAATATTGTTCTCGATGTTCACTTAGCTTTCCATCTGGTTTTGTTCCTACTTCTTGTAGGGCAATATTCAAAAGATCATAATTGCGATCACTAATGTAATTTACATGATAGCTAAATTTGCTCTTTCTAACATATACCGAATCACTCAATTTAATTGATTGTGGATATTTCAAATTTTTGGTATCCCATATAGTTTGTTGATGGTGTTAAACCCCATTTTAATGGGTTTATTTGTGAAGTCTTCTTTCTTCGCATTGTCTTTCTTAGTGAATGTTTTGTTTGAGCAGCATTTATCTCTTCAGCAACTTGGTTAACCTTGTTAAATGTTTCATTATCAATGTTCCACTTTATTTCAGCAGAAGCAGTTTGATTTTGACATGATATCTTAAAATATTGACAGAAAAAAATTGATTTATGTATGGAGCGAAAAAAACTCTTTATTTTTTTTGTAAACAAAATTTTAAAAGAATGGCAAAGGTCTTTTTAGGAAATTGATATCTTGATTAAAATTCAAATTTGAAATTCAAATTTCGTTAACATAATGAATGCAATTCGTTGACATGATGAGTGCATAAAAAATGCATGATGAATGCATAACAAGTACATGTTGTTATGTTTGTTGTCTAGAAAACCTATGCATGTTTTAAGTGTATTATAGGTTTTTATAAGGTTACGGTAACCAAGGTACTTTGATAGTTGATACCTTGGCTCATGTACTTAGCAGATTATATAGATGTTATGTATAATGTCTATGCACGTTTTAAGTATAATAGGAGTTTTATGCATGTAGTTTTTACATATAAGATAAAAGGTTTGATGGTGCAAGAGCGGGCGCAGCGATTTTGTGGCTGCGGCACGCCGGCGACGGGGAGCGAACATCTGGTCGGGGTGTCACATTTAAAAATTTTACCTCGAGACTCGGGTTGATGACGATCGGGAGAATCGCCTTTTTTTCTTTTTCGATCTTCAGCAAAATGCCACCTCGATTTTTCGATATGATCGGAACTTTCAAATTGGTATTAATTTCGATCAACTTCTTAATCCACCGATCCCACGAGTCGATCTCTTGGACAAACGGTTCCAATTCCTTTTCTATTAAGTACCATTTTCCTAACTCTACGTCTAATTTATCTAACAACGACTCATTCAAATCTCGAGAATACAAAAGATATTCATAATGTTCATTGATAATCTTTTGATCGCAAAAACTTTTCCGCATAATCTCTCGAATTCGATTACGTGAAATGAGTATAGATTCTTCCATTTTTTCTAATCTAAGCTTCTCTAATTGACGAACTTCTTTTTTTTAAAAAATCGATAGTCTTGTAATTGACTTTATTAGAAGAATCTGAAATATTGACAATTGACTGATTGGAAAGGGATAACGATTTAGACAGAATCTTAAATCTCTCTTGGAGTCTCACACATCCGTCGATATTGTTTTGATATTCCCCTTT